>CALYLW010001351.1:151022-274027 GCA_944989445.1 Ampullaceana balthica | reverse complement strand
CTCTTTTTATGCTTTATCTCTCTCTCTCTCTCTCTGTCTCTCTCTCTGTCACCCTCTTACTTTTTCTCTCTTCGACGCTCTCTCTCTCTCTCTGACGCTTCCTGTACCTTTATCTTTATATTTCTATCTCTGATACATGTTCTCTCTTCCTCCTTCTCTCTCTCTTCTATGAAAATTGTAACGAAATTCTATAAGTTATAAGAAATTTATATTAAAAAGAAATATTTAAAAGTATTTGTAGCAACATTTTACCATTGTTTTGAAACACATTGAAATTTTCTGTTACAAGACTTGATTTAGTGTAAGCATTCTGAAAATAGAAAAAAAGAATTAAACAATTTTTTATTATAAAAATTTGCCAAAAAAGTAAGTTAATTAATTTTTTAAAAAGTGTATACATATTTTATGTTCGATTAAAAAACACATTTTATTTGATAGACCCTTGTTCATATTTGTCCCATTTATCGACAATGTGAGTACATAAGCGCACGAGAAAAGTGTTGTGTTATTAAATTTCGCTAGTTTTAGCTGACTAACTGTAGCAGAAACTGTTCAGACAGATGACAACTTTTAATAATTTTTACAATTATGCTGATAAATTATTTAAAATAAATAAAAACTGTATGTACACATTGTTAGACATCTGCTCAGTTAAAATTAAATAAAACGGTAAGTACGGTCAAAAGAGTTTCAAGTTCTGTCAGCTAGTGTATATCTTCCTTGGAATGATCAAAAGATTCGTCTGTCGTCTGCAATAATTTAATAGATGAAGATGGGCCATATCAATACTTAAATACTGCAACTACGCCTTATGAGTACTTAAAATTCAACCTTTCATTAAAACATATTTATGCATTTTAAAGTATAAAAAAAATGTATTCTTTTTTTTAAAGACAATTATTCAAATTATTGGAACAACTTTAGTTGCATGTCAATTATTTTTAAACAAATTAAAAAAGTTATAAATGAATGATTTTTAAGTGTAATCGAACGAACATTTGAATTATGCGATCTAAAATTATTATACAATTACTAAAAACATTATCAGGAACATTTTTAGCGGACTTAAACATTTAAAATAATTACAATAATAATAAATTCCCTTAGTATATAAATATCTTTAATTAATACATTGCTATAAAACAAATTTAACATAGCATTTAACATTTTAATGAAAATAATTACTAAAAATTAATTTTATTAAATATGTTTTTTTTATTCCTTTTTTCTAAATTTTTAATTTGATTCGGACGTTTTTATTAGTTACTATGGATACATGACGCGCATGATTGTAAGCTGACACACAGGCTTATCACTTAAACTAAATTTATTGAATATATTAGAAATACGTTTAATTAATTGCACACAAATAACAAAACGTATTAACTATGCTACTATTTCTGATGTGGTAATGGCTACTACCATTCTGCCGAGACTCTCCACATAGTCTTAAAGTCGAAATCACAAAAACAATGTGATTTTATTTAATTTACAGTTAATTACAGTGAATCAAGAATGCAAAGTATGTGACAATGTTACTTTTAAAATAAAAAAAAGAATTCAATAATGAAAGCTATTTAAAAATCAAATAAATAATGTTTTAAAGAGTATATTTTGCACTTAATACATAAACTCTGTAGACTATACGATATAGTATATCAGCCTTTTGGGACTATTGATATTTCCTTTGCCTTTAGCCTAAAGGCAAAGGAAAATTTTAGCCTTTAGTTATAAGTTTTAGACAAGTATTGAGTTATCAAAGTCATGATAGTCTGCATACAGATACAATACCTTTGCTATTAAAATAATACAAATTATTTTACAAAATATACAAAGTCTAAGAATCAAGAAAAGAGATTTCTATATTATTTATATTATTTACATATAAATTCCCCATTCATGTATTAAAATTATTAATTTTTTAATTGGTATCGTTATCCTGTTCCTATTCATACTTTAGTACTCAGGACATTGCCTTACACTAAATTAATAAAATACTATGTAGTAAATTGGATTTAGCATCAATTTAATTAATTATTAATGATTAAACAAAAGGTTTTGTAGTTCCACTTTTTTTAATAATATTTATTTAAGAAAGAAAGAAATAATTTTAACCTAGTTATTGATACACACTAACAAATAGCATTAGATAATGAAAATTAAATTAGTTGATAGTATTTATTTATTTAAAAATGGAGTGTCCAATGTAAACTTTATATTTATTAACCTTACATATAATGATGTTGTCCAATGTAAACTTTATATTTATTAACCTTACATATAATGATGTTGCTCCAAAATATATTGTAATTATTTAAATTATTATTTCATTATAATTGTTTATTACTTTTTTACACTAAAATAGTTTTAATATGCATTATATTTATAAATATCTCTTCAAAATATTTGTGTTAACATACACAAATAATTTTCTTGTAGTGGTTGTTTTTCTTTCTTGTGATTGCATAGTAATAAAGGGAAAGAAAGCAATTAAGTATAATATAAAATCATAAAATATTGTTTAATAAATTCAATTTTACTAGTTTTGTAGAAGTACTGGAGAAAATGGAGATTTTTTTTTAAGCTTTAAAAATATAATACATATTTTTATCACCTTAGATATTGTGTTTCTCATTTTTTCCAACTATTTAAATGTAAGTACAATTATTTCTTTAAAATGTGCATTATTTTATCAACATAACTTAAGCTGACACCAATATAATGTTATATTTTATCAATATCATCTTCTATTTAACACTCAAATGACATATTTATAATACTATAATGAATTTATTTTTATTTTAAAAAATAATATTTTAATGAAAACCATTAATCAGACGTTGTTTTGTTTTTTTAATTTAATGCTTCAACAACATTCTTACAATGATAAGTATTACAAGTCTTTTTAAGTTTTGTTTTGTTTCATAAATTTTTATCCAACCTATTCAATAACAAATCAAATTAATATATTTTAAATGTTTCAATTAAAAGAAACTAAAGTAATATTTATTTGTAACTGTTTTTTATCCTTATTATTGTGTAATAATATAAAATTTAGTTATACGGCTATTATAATAAAACAAGCCTTTATTATTGTGTAATAATATATAATTTAGTTATAAAACTATTGATAATAAAACAAGCCTGTTTCTGGTATGAAAGAAAAATTGAAACATAATAAAATATGGGATTTTCTTATGTTTGCAATTGGTCATGAAATATTATCTCTATTCCTACAATATTATAATTAATTGGGTCAGTATAATTTATGACATTACATTTTACAATAAAAAGAACATAGGTCTCCTTCCCATATTTTAAAGTAAATGTTTTACATTAACTTTATCAACTTAAATTGAATAACTGAAAAGAAACACAGTAATATCTTTGTGAAACTGTTTTTTAAAAAATGATTAATATTAGTATTAAATTATATTGTCTTGTATTGATTGTGACTAAATATATTATGTATATATTAGTTTATTAACAATAATTTCAATTACATGTAGTCTCATTTGTCTTTTTAATGTTTTTTTGTTATACAGCTTTAAGAGTAAGTCATGCTTCTTCATCAATTAATACATCTTGATATATAAAATTAAAATTTACAATATTGTACACTATTATTTCCTATCCGCTTTTTGATAAATGAACTTTGCTTTTCTTATTGAGATAATTTACATTTTTTATCCTATAGAGTGTTTAAAAAAATTATCTTTACAGATATTTGTTTTAAATTCTTGATCTACGGTTGTTCAATTAAGAAAAAAAACTTCAATATTAATAGATAAAGAAAACAGTAGATTAAAAAAAATAATAGAATTTAAAAAAATTAAACAATAATTATTAACACCTCTTAAGCAGTTAGAATTTAATTTGGTCTGAATGCTGTCAGTATTGATGTAGATGAATGTTAAAATTGTTTAAACTATGTTTAACATATATTTGTTTTGTTTTAATTCAAAGCATTTTTTCAATTTAATAAAATATTTAAAAAACGTCTTAGCTACATAAGGTACTCACCCCCATAATTCTTGATGAAAGTTAAATAACTGGAAGATTCACTTATACCAGTCAGAGACAATTACCTGGTGATTTAATGTAGATTATATTTTATACCAGTCAGAGACAATTACCTGGGTGATTTAATGTGGATTATATTTTATACCAGTCAGAGACAATTACCTGGTGATTTAATGTGGATTATATTTTATACCAGTCAGAGACAATTACCTGGTGATTTAATGTGGATTATATTTTATACCAGTCAGAGACAATTACCTGGTGATTTAATGTGGATTATATTTTAAGCATTGCAATTTAGAATTATATTAAACATTCTGTTAAGTTAAGCTTTAGTATTAAAATGGGTCATTATTTTTAAATATATATGGGATTATATAATAATCTCATAATTAAAAAAGCCTATTTTAAAATGATATTCATATTTAATATATAACAAAAAATTGATCAGGTCAACTGATATTATTGGGTAAATCCCCCCTTATATCTCATTAGAACAAATTGATTTTTTTCCTTTCAATTTATCATACCATGAGTTGGCAGTTCAAGTTTTATTCAAATTTTATTTTATAATTTTTTGAATAATATATAAGTATATATATATATATATTTATATATATTTACAAATATCTATACACTATATATATAAACAGAAGTATGTATGTATGAATGTCCTTTATAGCTGACTAAACCATTCATCCGATCGCCATGAAACTTTTGGAGACTTTTGAGTACGCTGCTGGGATGGTTACTGGCAACTTTTTTTTTCAAAATTAACACTCATGGGGAGCCGGAGGCCCATAATATGATTTTTTTCTTATATGAGCTACATAAAAATTAGTTTAAGCGTTAGCTATTAGGTAAATTGATGGATTTTAACCAAACTTTGTATATAACAACTTGGTAGCCAATATTGAAATACTATGGGGCATTAATTTCCTAACTCCATTTCTTCGGGGCTGGGGGCCCAAAATGTCTTTTTTCATAAAGATTGTATTCCCCATTCAATTATTAAAGATCTTGAGAAAAATACATATATATATCCACTATGAAATTGATTGAAATAAACAGGTGTTTTATGAACTTGACATGGGCCCTGGGGCCCTTAATGTCGTTTTTTGCTTATATGAGCTATATAAAAATTAGTAAATGAGTAAATGAATGAATCTTAACCAAACTTTGTATATAAAAACTTGGTAGCCCATTTAAAATAACAAAGGACACTGCACTTCTAATGTCCAATTGTTCAGGGCCTGGGGCCCTAAATGTCTTTATTTCATATATGTTTGAGATATAATTTGCCATTCTATTTTTATGATCTTGAGAAATATATCCATGATGAAACTGAATTAAAATGAACAGCATTTTGAAATTTACATCTTACATCGAATGGGCCGGGGGCCCCAAATATCTTTTTTTGTACACTCTTAGATATTATTTCCCACTCAATTTGTAACGATCTTGAGAAATATATCCATGATGAAACTGAATTTAAATGAACAGGTTTTAAAAATTTACATCTTGAACCGAATGAGCCTAAGGGCCCCTTAATGTATTTTGTCCTTATATTAGCTATATAAAAATTAATTGAAGTGTTAGATAATGAGAAAATAATTAGATTTTGACCAAACTCGATAAATAAAAACTTAAGAGCCTATATTAAATAATTTATTTAGGGCACTGAACTCCTAATGTCCATTTTCTCGGGGCTGGGACCAAAATAGTTTTTTTTAACAAACTTTTAATATTGTATTCCCCATTCAATTTTACACGATATTAAGAAATATAGATAAATATATTTATTATGAAATTTATTGAAATGAACAGATTTTCAATATTCATATGTTAAACTGATTGGCCCGGTGACCCTTAATGTAATTTCTTTTTATCTGTACGTTTTTTTTTACTGAGATCGTTGTAACGCACGATTGGTCTGCTAGTATATATATATATATACTAGTGAATTATCCGTCAATAATGACGGAAGTTTTCAATTGTTTGTAATTGTCCCTTTTGCCTGAAAGCTGCATAGTAAATAATCAGGAAATGTAGAGACCAAGAGAGAAAAATTAAATCTCTTTTTGAGGCCCCTATCCTATTAACTCGTGAAGGATTCCGGATTCAACGCATCCGGTTCTGTCGTCAACTTTTTCAAAACGCTCGTAAACACGTTTTCTGACTTGCTAGCGAGCTGAAATTTTCACAGTAGGTTTGGCTTGTGAGGAGGATAAAGCTATTAAATTTTAAGATCGATCGATTGTACCGTAATTAAATTTATGCATTTTTATTTTAGTTTATCTGTATATGTAGCGGAAAGCTTTTGTTGACATTTTACGCGTCACGCTGAGTTAAGTTCAACCATCCGTGACCAAAACCTTTTCCGTTTTACAAAAAAGGGTATTTAAGGCAATCTCAGTCTGTAAATGTTTGTCGCATTTAAGCATGATAAATACTTTTTAATGTTGTCTCATATATAAGGGATTTATAGTAAAAAACTTTGTTTTTACGGGGTTGTTTAATTCAATCCCTTATATTAACTTCCCCGTCGTCTTTTGGGTTCGCAGGCGGAAAAACAAAAGTAAAAAATTACACACTTCCCGTGATGCATAGTCGTGTGTTGTATATGATATGTGTAGTGTGTATAGAAAATCATTCCAGATAGAACAAGCGAAATCATAGAATGTCTTATATAGACAATCCACGTGTTGTTTAAAAAAAAATTCTGCTAAGCGGATCAGCGCACATATGGAAAGAAGTTAAGAATGTGTAAGTTTATATGTATAGAAAATGTCAAATTTTACGCACAAATTTCGTCTCTAGAAGAACGTGGCTAACAGGACATTTAACAGGACTTCATGAATGAAATTAAGTTTTACAAATTTGTTTTGTTAATGCGTAAAAGTAGAAAATAAAATGAACAAAAGAAACTTTTTTTAAAAGAATGAGGCCCAGCTGCAGTGAGGAATGTAGAATCTCGCATGAAAAAGCAGAAAATAATTTTTTAGTCACAAACTAAGTAGTCACACTGGGGGACTCAGAACTTTTGTGTTAGTTGATCAAATCTTATATCTCACATTAAATCCCACAATCGATCACAATAAATATCAATAACACTTAGAGTTCTGAGTCCCCCTGTGTGATTCCTATATTTACATTTGGTTTCACATCTTTTTGTGGTGTCACTCGTTGGGGTCCGTACCCCCTAGTGACGCCTTTGGTCCGTACCCCCTAGTGACGCCTTTGGTCCTACCCCTAGTGACGCCTTTGGACCTACCCCCTAGTGACGCCTTTGGTCCTACCCCCTAGTGACGCCTTTGGTCCGTACCTCCTAGTGACGCCTTTGGTCCGTACCCCCTAGTGACGCCTTTGGTCCGTACCCCCTAGTGACGCCTTTGGTCCTACCCCCTAGTGACGCCTTTGGTCCGTACCTCCTAGTGACGCCTTTGGTCCGTACCTCCTAGTGACGCCTTTGGTCCGTACCCCCTAGTGACGCCTTTGGTCCGTACCCCCTAGTGACGCCTTTGGTCCTACCCCCTAGTGACGCCTTTGGTCCGTACCTCCTAGTGACGCCTTTGGTCCGTACCTCCTAGTGACGCCTTTGGTCCGTACCCCCTAGTGACGCCTTTGGTCCGACCCCCTAGTGACGCCTTTGGTCCGTACCTCCTAGTGACGCCTTTGGTCCGTACCCCCTAGTGACGCCTTTGGTCCGTACCCCCTAGTGACGCCTTTGGTCCGCACCCCCTAGTGACGCATTTGTCAAAACATAAATTAGCTACCAAAGAAATTGAAAGAGAGTTGCTTGTTCAGAGACTGTTAATCAAAATCATAACAATTAATCTTTGGTATAATGACAAGTCCAAATGCCATGTTGGGTGTGTTTATTCATTAATGATAAATATTAGAATAGTTGAATCAGTTGAATTTTTGCATGACTGGGCCATATTCGTAGAAGTAAATATATTCTGGGGCCGGATTAAAATAATAAACAAAAACGACATAGGTTGAGAAGTTTATATTACAAAATTGTAATGTGAAGGGTGAAACTGGGATCTTGAATGCAGTAAATAGGTGAGGTCAGAGGTCAGGCTTAATGCTACTGGTTTTGATATCTATGATATCACGCAGGGGAAAGTATTTTATTCTGGTCCTCACGCGGTTCTTGTTAAATTTAATAACTTAGAATGTCTGCTCACAAAAATATATCGAACCAAAAAAACTGAGCATTTATCTTAGCAAATGATGGAGGCCCTTGGATTTTCTCTTTATCCAGTTGACGGTAAAAGACAATGAGAGAAAGATGTTGTCTGCTGCGACATTTAGCATCAGTTTGTAACTCTATGAGTCCAGCTGACTGGAACATCATCAGGGTAACAGAGAAATGTATAGAGCACCAACACTAGCGACGCCTCTGCCTGGAACATCATCAGGGTAACAGAGAAATGTATAGAACACCAACACTAGCGACGCCTCTGCTCTACCCAAATCAAGAATTTTAAAAAAAGTATGATGTTATAGAAACACAAATACATTTTTGACTATAATGAACAATATCCTACCTTTTGTAACCAGTCTATTCTCTACAAAAGTCTGAAGTCACCAACAAAATGGCGATTACTGTATCAGTAACATATAATAACGGGATTTTCTTTTCTTTGACCCGTTAGGTAAAAATAACCCTACCAGCTCAGGGACATTTTAATTTAAAAATAAATACGAAAATACCCTGACGGAAGCCAAATTTCAATACATTTTCAATTTTACGCAAAATGTCCAAGGTATTGCAAACAAGAACCAAGTGATCTTATGTCTAGCAATCAAGTATTTTAAATGTACACTAATGCGCATGCGTATAAAATAAAATCAATTAAATTTCGCTACCACGTCAGTACTGGTAAAAATGTGCACTGGTCCCTAGAGCAATGAAAAAATCCCTGCCGGTCAGCCACACCAAAAAATTCGAGAAGCACTGTTCTTCACTACATAATTTTTGGGAAAATCCGATTTGTTTCTTATTTTGGGGTTTTCCCAAAAGATAAAGTTTTGACGTGGTTTAACTATTACTTTAAATAACATGAACTCACAGATTTTGTGTTTAAAATCTTCAAAACTTTTATTTTCCTTGTCCATTTTTTCCATCCAAACATGTGGGCCGAGGCCTCCAAGGTCCAAAGTCATTGGTCACTTTACAAATTACAATATACAATAACAAAACAAAAACGATGAATCACATATATAATTTGTAACTAATGTATATAAAACATCGAGAATGCGTCAATTCAAGTTATAAATCAATTTATTCGGACTCACTGTGATGGTGTTTATATTATTAGTGACTTCTTTAAGCTGGGTGCCATTTCGGCTACATAATCTATAATTGTGTCATTATTCAGTTCACTTAAAACATATGTTTCTGTTGACATATCGTAATATCTTCAAGCAGAGCCGTCGTTATACCATTTTGGGCCCCGGGCAAAGAAATAGTGGGGGGGGGCCCTGTGCAAAGAAAGCGTGCTCAGGAATAAAAAAAAAGTGTTGATAATATTAAAAATAATGTATTATTTATTTAATTGTCACTATACTAATTTCAACAAAATTGTTGTTATAACCCTACAAACATATTCGCATGGGCCCCTATGCTCGTGGGCCCCCACTCAAATGCCCAACGGGCCTATGCGTTAAGACAGCCCTGGCTTCAAGGTGTGTAGAAGACGATGATATTCGCAAGCGATTCTTAATGTAGTTCAGTTTAGAGAACGATCTCTCAAAAGCTACTTGTGTGACGACAGAGTTAATAAGAGTTTATATGCACTAAAGGGATGCTTGTGTGTTTGCCCATAGAAACTGTATTTATGTAGTACAGAAAAGCGGTGATCGGAGACTTCGACCCCGGACGATTCGACCCCAGGACGCTTTGACCCCGGACGTTTCAACCCTTTTGTTTCTACACCGTGAAACTGATTAAGTTATTCTTTGTTTTTATTTAATTTATATTATTATATCTTTTTGAAATTAATGTTTGGTATATTATCAATAAAAAATTAAAAACATAATCTCCTATCCCAAACACGCTTAAAAGGACATACCGGTAATTTATTATTGGGTTTTTAAAATGTATATATTTAGTCGTTCAAAGATTTTCACTGTGATAACAAAAATAAATGATTTTTTTTCTGTTTTTTTTTCTTTTCTTAAAGGTGTCGACATGTTGAACGACACAGCTCGCAAGCACTGAAACCATTAAAATCCCGCGCCCTTCCATTCACTTCTGTCCCTTTTGTTCCTTAACACGTGAAGACCTTCCCCGCAGAAATACTGATTTTAATAAGACATAAAAAGTTGTCAGTATTTAAAGTTAATAAATTTCAATAGTTAATACCACCGCCTAGCAGACAAGAAAATTCAATCTGCTGCTGGATATTACGTCATTGGTGTTTACATTTCGTCCGTGGGTTACATAATGAGATGTTAGGAAGGCTAGACTCAGTGACTACCACAATAAGCCGTGTACTAGCTGGTTACATAATGAGATGTTAGGAAGGCTAGACTCAGTGACTACCACAATAAGCCGTGTACTAGCTGGTTACATAATGAGATGTTAGGAAGGCTAGACTCAGTGACTACCACAATACGCCGTGTACTAGCTGGTTACATAATGAGATGTTAGGAAGGCTAGACTCAGTGACTACCACAATAAGCCGTGTACTAGCTGGTTACATAATGAGATGTTAGGAAGGCTAGACTCAGTGACTACCACAATAAGCCGTGTACTAGCTGGTTACATAATGAGATGTTAGGAAGACTAGACTCAGTGACTACCACAATAAGCCGTGTACTAGCTGGTTACATAATGAGATGTTAGGAAGGCTAGACTCAGTGACTACCACAATAAGCCGTGTACTAGCTGGTTACATAATGAGATGTTAGGAAGGCTAGACTCAGTGACTACCACAATAAGCCGTGTACTAGCTGGTTACATAATGAGATGTTAGGAAGGCTAGACTCAGTGACTACCACAATAAGCCGTGTACTAGCTGGTTACATAATGAGATGTTAGGAAGGCTCGACTCAGTGACTACCACAATAAGCCGTGTACTAGCTGGTTACATAATGAGATGTTAGGAAGGCTAGACTCAGTGACTACCACAATAAGCCGTGTACTAGCTGGTTACATAATGAGATGTTAGGAAGGCTAGACTCAGTGACTACCACAATAAGCCGTGTACTAGCTGGTTACATAATGAGATGTTAGGAAGGCTAGACTCAGTGACTACCACAATAAGCCGTGTACTAGCTGGTTACATAATGAGATGTTAGGAAGGCTAGACTCAGTGACTACCACAATAAGCCGTGTACTAGCTGGTTACATAATGAGATGTTAGGAAGGCTAGACTCAGTGACTACCACAATAAGCCGTGTGCTATCTGGGGTTATGGGGAAGGTAAATAGAGTGAGTGGGGGCAGAGAGAGTTCAGGCACCTTTATCAATGGCCATCTGACCACATTGCCCTTTTATTGTCCATAATTGTAAGATTACATCGGACGAGGTGGAGATGGAGTTAGATAGGTTTGGAAGGACCTCAGAGTTAGAGGAATGGAGAATTTATCACAATCATGAATTCGCTTTGAATGTTGACTGGTAGTACGTGTATATACTTTTTTCAAATCGTCGTAAATTAAACGTTTAAAAATAACTATTTCAAGCTGTATTGAATTTTTAATGGATACTAATATTTAGTTAAATTAATTTTATAACAAAGCTTAATTTTTAAAATAATAAAATTTAAAGCATGTGTTTAAAAAATATAAATATTCTACGGTGTAGATACGATAGGGCGAACCGTCCATCGTCGAAGTGTCGGTAATTAAATAAAAACAACAAACGGGACATTTTTTGCAAGATGTGCATTTTAGAAGTTCCTCACACTTATCCACAACTTGGTCGTCCCAGATTTTCATATGGCGAATCTTCACTGACGCTGTCCTCTAATGAATCATCGAACATTCGGAGAAGGTATTCGTCGGGTACATTATTTTTAAATTTGTCCCATTTCTGCGCAAAGTCAGTTAGCTCTTCTGTGAGATTAGTCGCTGTGGCGCTTTCATCGAATTTAACGAGAATACTGCTGATGTAGTCAAACCTTGTTGTTTAATATACTCAAATTTATGTGGATCAAGGCAGGCAATATCTGCGTATAAGGAATCGTGACTTTCAAATCGCTTTTCAATAGTTTTTACAATATTGTCGATAATGCAATTATGAATTTCAATGCGATATCTGTCCGCTGCATTATTTTCTACTACCTCGTCCGTTCTTCTCTCATCAGACATGACTTCATTTTTTCCTAATACCTCGTGTGTTCTTCTCTCATCAGACATCAGACATCAGACATCACTTCATTATTTCCTACTACCTAGTGCGTTCTTCTCTTATCAGACATAACTTCATTATTTCCTACTACCTAGTGCGTTCTTCTCTCATCAGACATCAGACATCACTTCATTATTTCCTACTACCTAGTGCGTTCTTCTCTCATCAGGCATCAGAGATCACTTCATTATTTCCTACTACCTCGTCCGTTCTTCTCTCATCAGACATCAGACATCACTTCATTATTTCCTACTACCTCGTCCGTTCTTCTCTCATCAGACATCAGACATCAGACATCACTTCATTATTTCCTACTACCTCGTGCGTTCTTCTCTCATCAGACATCAGACAACAGACATCAGACATCACTTCATTATTTCCTACTACCTAGTGCGTTCTTCTCTCATCAGACATCAGACATCACTTCATTATTTCCTACTACCTAGTGCGTTCTTCTCTCATCAGACATCACTTCATTATTTCCTACTACCTAGTGCGTTCTTCTCTCATCAGACATCAGACATTAGACATCAGACATCAGACATCACTTCATTATTTCCTACTACCTAGTGCGTTCTTCTCTCATCAGACATCACTTCATTATTTCCTACTACCTAGTGCGTTCTTCTCTCATCAGACATCAGACATCAGACATTAGACATCAGACATCACTTCATTATTTCCTACTACCTCGTGCGTTCTTCTCTCATCAGACATCAGACATCAGACATCATACATCATACATCAGACATCAGACATCAGACATCATACATCAGACATCAGACATCAGACATCAGACATCATACATCATACATCATACATCAGACATCATACATCAGACATCATACATCAGACATCAGACATCAGACATCAGACATCCCGTTTGGTTGGTGTACAAGTTTCTCAACAAAATGGTAATTTCAATATTTTCTTCTTCCAACTTGTTATTGGCCCAGGACACAAAGTTATTGGCCCGGGACACAAAGTTATTGGCCCAGGACACAAAGTTATTGGCCCAGGACACAAATCTTTTGGCACTGTCGAGAACACCATCGAAATCTCTTTAAATATGTTTAACAACTTAACAGTACAGTCTACATTACGGTATGCTTGCAGTGCGAGCATTCCGGTGATTCCGGTGGTTTGTAAATAAGTAGAAAACGATTCTGTGTGCTGGAATATTCTTAAGTATAGTTTTGTAGTGACAACCGTTTCAAAAATGATAAACTTATCTAGTAAAGTTTGAGCTTTATCCCTGATTTTTGGATTGAATGCGTCCGATGATGTTAGTTCTTGTAACGTGATGATGTTAGTTCTTGTAACGTGATGATGTTAGTTCTTGTAACGTGATGATGTTAGTTCTTGTAACGTGATGATGTTAGTTCTTGTAACGTGATGATGTTAGTTCTTGTAACGTGATGATGTTAGTTCTTGTAACGTGATGATGTTAGTTCTTGTAACGTGATGATGTTAGTTCTTGTAACGTGTAAATCAATTCAATGAACAATGATGAGTTTGGATCCTCAACATTTCAAAAAACTTTTTTTAACTCACTTGCTTTGGCCCCCAATCAATGTTCACTAATTATTTATGATGGTGATCGATCCAAATATCCATTCTCTTATACGATTCTCTAAAGCAGTTATTCTCAAACTTTTTACTATGGCGGACCGGCAGGAATTTTTCCAAGGCGCCAGGGACCGGTGCACTATTTTCCCTGCACTGACATTTTTTTCTGTCCCTTTTTTTATAACTTCTGCAGACTGGTCCGCGGACCACCACTTTGAGAAGCACTGCTCTAAAGAACACCGCACATGCGTTAAGCAGTTGAAACAAGCTAATTGAAGAGGTCGTGGTTTGAGTGGTATCACCTAAAACTAAATTCAATACATGTGCTTTGCACCAGACATGAATTTGATGAGGTGCGACGTCACTCGGCCATTTAGTAAACCCATTGTACTTTCCTTTCATATTGGCTGCCCCATCAGTAGGATTACAGACAATATTTTCTGGGTGCCAGATTGGATTTTCTAAACCCAAAATATTATGGTTTGACGTCAAGTTTTTTTCAGGCTCTTTGGCTTTTTTGGCCAACATTTTGGCATTTTACCCAAATTATAATCTGGCAACCCTGTGTACGGAGGTAATGGAGCTCTTTATTTACCTAAGAGTGCGGCTGCTGTTGGTTTGGACATTATGGGCCACCATTTTGGTAGTTGCTTCTAATATCACAGTATATTAGTTATTAATTATTGTATCACCGGTCCTGGCTGCCCACCGGGAATTTTCCCGGTGTCCCGGTGGCCCAGTTCAGCCCTGGTTCGGACCTCACCTATGACACCTTTATTATTCCGTGTACAAGAACAAACACATACAAATTTTAGTTCTTCCCGTCTTGAATTCGGTCGTGGCATGGGTTGCCTGAAGAAATCAGGAAAACTAACACTTTATATTTAAATCTCTAATGAAAATGCAGGACTAAGCACAATCACAAACCATAGATAAGCGTAGGACGCAATAATCTTCTGTATGGAAGGAGCTTCTGCAACAGATAAGATAAGGGGCCGTCCATAAAGTACGTCACGCTCCAGAAGGGGGAGGGGTTTAATAAAGTGTGACAGTTTGTGACAGGGGGAGGGGTGTCCGGCCATGTGTGACGTCACGGTGTTTTATATTAAATTTGAATTATTTTGTTAATAGAAATTTCTTTTTGTTCGAAAGTGTGACGTTCTTTAGGGGGGGGGGTCCAAGATTTGTGACAGTTTGTGATGGGGGGAGGGGGAGTTAAAAATGGTCAAAAATAGCGTGACGTACTTTATGGACGGCCCCAAACGACCTAAATGACTAAATCAATCAATCATGTGTTTCCGCAGCAATGCATCAATTTCAGTTGTTTAGTACAGGTACATGACGAAGTGACAATTAATTATAATTTTTTTTATTTTTCTGTGTTAAAACCACAATTTAATTACAGCTTTGAAGAGTGTGTGGACAGTTTATAGTCGTAGCTTAATTTTAATAAAAATTCAAGGTTCACTATGATTTTGTGAAATCACCTGACGTGGTACACAAAAAATGGTTGTCATATTTGGAAACAGCATACACAAATACTATCAAGTCACATAAAAAATTCAAAACATCAGTCACGAAGTTAAAATTTGCACCACAGTGGAATTAGTCTTTGTCTATTCACTCTCTCGTCGGCTTCGCACTTCTGCTAGTCCCACATATTTTTTCCTAATACACTCACAAAAACATTCGGTGAATGGTCTTTGGGGCCGTCCATAAATGACGTCACGCACCTACGGGGGAAAAAAAGGGGGGGGGTAGGGTATACACATTTGTGATGATGTGTTAAGAGGGGGGAGGGGGGTGTTTGAGAAATATGACGTCACATCAAAGCTGGCACCGTTAAATAAAAAAGTTCGTCTAAAATATTTGATTTCTTACTATTTATTTTATGCCGTTTTACATTGCTTCACGTGTGTTACGATATTAGAGTGCAGCCTAACACTTAATACATACTTAAATGACAAAAGAAGTGATTTGAAATATTCTCTTTTTCAAATAGAAAATACAGCTTTTAGGGGGGAGGGGAAGCTTTGTGATGTCATATCGTAAGGGGGGTCTAAGTTTTTGTGATGACACGTGATGAGAGGGGAGGGGGAGAGAATAATCAGACAAAATCGCGTGACGTCATTTATGGACGGCCCTTTCTACTTTTGTTCTCGAAGCCATATAATTATCTCTCATTACACACCAGTAACATACATACTATTCAGACCACACTGAAGCCAATCATTTCACATTACTTTTCGACTGACAGACAATCTTACCCTTCTTTAACAGATAAACATATCATAGGTGTGCCATCAAATTCTTCAAATGTTTTGTTAAATTAAACCTATTTTATAGTTATTACATATTTTTACATATATTTTTAATGCATCACATTTGATTGCTTAGATAATGTGTGTGTGCTTAGACTGTAACAACAAGACGCTGACTCTCCATTATCATCAAAACGATGAACTTATAAGGTGAGATTATCAATACACGCTGATATCCTCTGTCTTATAGTTAGAGACTTCGTCGTGTTTGGATGCTAGATTTCTGCCCCCCCCCATTTTCCCGTCACACCTTGTACAAGATCCTTCACGAAATTTGAAACAACGAATTTTAATTTGTAAACAATGGCTCACGGGTCGTAGTATAACAATGGCTCACGGGTCGTAGTATAACAATGGCTCACGGGTCGTAGTATAACAATGGCTCACGGGTCGTAGTATAACAATGCTCACGGGTCGTAGTATAACAATGGCTCACGGGTCGTAGTATAACAATGGCTCACGGGTCGTAGTATAACAATGGCTCACGGTCGTAGTATAACAATGGCTCACGGGTCGTAGTATAACAATGGCTCACGGGTCGTAGTATAACAATGGCTCATGGGTCGTAGTATAACAATGGCTCACGGGTCGTAGTATAACAATGGCTCAAGGGTTGCAGTATAACAAATAACAAACTCATATAATTTACTCAATCAGGGGTTATAGCAATACATTAATTTACTGTATGCAACTTCTGTACAGACTATATGTTTTATGTTGCATTACAATAGCGTCTACCTAGTACTTGATATTAACCGATAAAGGCAGGTAAAGTCTTCAACATTTCTATATTCAACTCTGTATAGATGTTTTTAACATCTGATTTCACAATAAACCAAAAACTTTTATTTACATTTCTGAGATTTTCTCCATTGCCAGGTGGTAAGACGGTAACAGTGAAATCTGATTAAATCAGTTCGTTGAGTTGGAAAATTTTATGTTAAAATTTACTCAAAGCCGCTACAGAAAATTAATAAGCAAGAACTCCAGAAATACTGAAATACTTCGATCAAACACATATTTATTTAACTGTAATACTTCGATCAAACACATATTTATTTAACTGTAATACTTCGATCAAACACATATTTATTTAACAATAAAATGTCAGTTAATACCACACATGATATACTAATATTAAAATTGCATCATAACATTTTCGAATCACCAGATTTTGTTGTTCTGATATTTCTATTATCCTAGTGGTTAGTAATTAATCATTTAAGTTTTTTTTAAAATTTTATTATTTTGTTGGTTTTCGGAAAACGAAAATACGATTATTTTCCTTGCGCGTGCTTACAATTGACAGCAGACGAGCGTTTACTTGGCGTAAGGCTACAACTGACAGCAGACCAAAATTTACTAGTCGTAAGGTTACAATTGACAACCGTAATGATGAAACTGTTGTTCATGTTTAAACTTCCAGAGCTCAATCACGGTCTCTGAGTCAACACACGTCTCCTTGACCCCATGGACGACACATTTCTGCAGTTGCTCCATGTATCTGTCGAAATAAATCGTGACGTCAAGAATCTGTCTTTGTTTACCAAACAGCCTTAAATAAAGACTTTTAAAGTCTGGAATTATCACCCTCCCCCCCCCCACAATTGTCTGAAAACAACATAATTTTTTTTAAAGAACTGAAATATAAAATATTACAATAAAAAAACCCGTAAAAACAAAATTTTGACTATAAATCCCTTATATAGGAGACAGAACTTAAAGTATTGATTATTTTCCATCGCGACAAACATTTACAGCCTGAAACTGAGTGAATTCCACCTGGGTAAAACACGAGATGTGGTCACCAATGGGTGGCGTGAAGTCAAGTGACCCGTAAAATGTAAACAATACCGACTTTTACATACAGTTTTATATAGATAAACGAAAAATGCATTAATTTAATTACGGTACGTTCGATCGATCTGAAATTTTGATACAATGCATTGTTAGGTGACACGGGTTTGTTTGCCAAATTTCAGCTCGATGGCTTCAAGGGAATTGGGTCATTTTTTACTTTTGTTTTTCTGCTGCCCGACGACGAACGACAGACAGAGGTGGCGGTGAAGTTAATATAAGTGATTTAATAAAACAAACCCGTAAAAACAAAGTTTTTGACTATAAATCCCTTATATATGAGACATAACTAACAGTATTGATTATTTTCAAACGCGACAAACATTTACAGACTGAATCTGTCTTAACTTAACTTTGCTTCATAACCCTGGAGGGGGGGAGGGGTGGGTGGGGGGAGAGGGGAAAAGTCTGGTCACCGATCGCTTGACCGAGCTCAGCGTGACACGTAAAATGTAAACAAACAGCACGCCGGTACTTCGATGGGTAGACGTCAAAGCGTCAACTCAAACTCTCACGTGGGAAAAAGAAACAATAACAAACCGTGATTTGAATTGCATACCTCATATAAGGATAAACTAAAAATGCATTAATTTAATTTACGGTACGTTCAATCGATCTGAAATTTTGACACGATGCATTGTTAGGTAAGACGGGTCCGTGTGCCAAATTTCAGCTCGATCGGATTCACGGGAAAATGGGTCATTTTTTACTTTTGCTTTTCCGCCCGCCCATGAGATGACGACAGAACGACAGAGTCGGCGGTGAAGTTAATATAACTGATTTAAAAATGAGGGCTTCTTTAGACGTAGCTAAGGTTAGGGACATACTTCTTTGGACGTAGCTAAGTTTAGGGACATACTTCTTTGGACGTAGCTAAGGTTAGGGACATACTTCTTTGGACGTAGCTAAGGTTAGGGACATACTTCTTTGGACGTAGCTAAGGTTAGGGACATACTTCTTTGGACGTAGCTAAGGTTAGGGACATACTTCTTTGGACGTAGCTAAGGTTAGGGACATACTTCTTTGGACGTAGCTAAGTTTAGGGACATACTTCTTTGGACGTAGCTAAGGTTAGGGACATACTTCTTTGGACGTAGCTAAGTTTAGGGACATACTTCTTTGGACGTAGCTAAGGTTAGGGACATACTTCTTTGGACGTAGCTAAGTTTAGGGACATACTTCTTTGGACGTAGCTAAGGTTAGGGACATACTTCTTTGGACGTAGCTAAGGTTAGGGACATACTTCTTTGGACGTAGCTAAGTTTAGGGACATACTTCTTTGGACGTAGCTAAGGTTAGGGACATACTTCTTTGGACGTAGCTAAGTTTAGGGACATACTTCTTTGGACGTAGCTAAGGTTAGGGACATACTTCTTTGGACGTAGCTAAGTTTAGGGACATACTTCTTTGGACGTAGCTAAGTTTAGGGACATACTTCTTTGGACGTAGCTAAGTTTAGGGACATACTTCTTTGGACGTAGCTAAGGTTAGGGACATACTTCTTTGGACGTAGCTAAGTTTAGGGACATACTTCTTTGGACGTAGCTAAGGTTAGGGACATACTTCTTTGGACGTAGCTAAGTTTAGGGACATACTTCTTTGGACGTAGCTAAGGTTAGGGACATACTTCTTTGGACGTAGCTAAGTTTAGGGACATACTTCTTTGGACGTAGCTAAGGTTAGGGACATACTTCTTTGGACGTAGCTAAGGTTAGGGACATACTTCTTTGGACGTAGCTAAGTTTAGGGACATACTTCTTTGGACGTAGCTAAGGTTAGGGACATACTTCTTTGGACGTAGCTAAGTTTAGGGACATACTTCTTTGGACGTAGCTAAGGTTAGGGACATACTTCTTTGGACGTAGCTAAGTTTAGGGACATACTTCTTTGGACGTAGCTAAGTTTAGGGACATACTTCTTTGGACGTAGCTAAGTTTAGGGACATACTTCTTTGGACGTAGCTAAGGTTAGGGACATACTTCTTTGGACGTAGCTAAGTTTAGGGACATACTTCTTTGGACGTAGCTAAGGTTAGGGACATACTTCTTTGGACGTAGCTAAGTTTAGGGACATACTTCTTTGGACGTAGCTAAGGTTAGGGACATACTTCTTTGGACGTAGCTAAGTTAGGGACATACTTCTTTGGACGTAGCTAAGGTTAGGGACATACTTCTTTGGACGTAGCTAAGTTTAGGGACATACTTCTTTGGACGTAGCTAAGGTTAGGGACATACTTCTTTGGACGTAGCTAAGTTTAGGGACATACTTCTTTGGACGTAGCTAAGGTTAGGGACATACTTCTTTGGACGTAGCTAAGGTTAGGGACATACTTCTTTGGACGTAGCTAAGTTTAGGGACATACTTCTTTGGACGTAGCTAAGGTTAGGGACATACTTCTTTGGACGTAGCTAAGTTTAGGGACATACTTCTTTGGACGTAGCTAAGGTTAGGGACATACTTCTTTGGACGTAGCTAAGTTTAGGGACATACTTCTTTGGACGTAGCTAAGTTTAGGGACATACTTCTTTGGACGTAGCTAAGTTTAGGGACATACTTCTTTGGACGTAGCTAAGGTTAGGGACATACTTCTTTGGACGTAGCTAAGTTTAGGGACATACTTCTTTGGACGTAGCTAAGGTTAGGGACATACTTCTTTGGACGTAGCTAAGTTTAGGGACATACTTCTTTGGACGTAGCTAAGGTTAGGGACATACTTCTTTGGACGTAGCTAAGTTTAGGGACATACTTCTTTGGACGTAGCTAAGGTTAGGGACATACTTCTTTGGACGTAGCTAAGGTTAGGGACATACTTCTTTGGACGTAGCTAAGTTTAGGGACATACTTCTTTGGACGTAGCTAAGGTTAGGGACATACTTCTTTGGACGTAGCTAAGTTTAGGGACATACTTCTTTGGACGTAGCTAAGGTTAGGGACATACTTCTTTGGACGTAGCTAAGTTTAGGGACATACTTCTTTGGACGTAGCTAAGTTTAGGGACATACTTCTTTGGACGTAGCTAAGTTTAGGGACATACTTCTTTGGACGTAGCTAAGGTTAGGGACATACTTCTTTGGACGTAGCTAAGTTTAGGGACATACTTCTTTGGACGTAGCTAAGGTTAGGGACATACTTCTTTGGACGTAGCTAAGTTTAGGGACATACTTCTTTGGACGTAGCTAAGGTTTAGGGACATACTTCTTTGGACGTAGCTAAGTTTAGGGACATACTTCTTTGGACGTAGCTAAGGTTAGGGACATACTTCTTTGGACGTAGCTAAGTTTAGGGACATACTTCTTTGGACGTAGCTAAGGTTTAGGGACATACTTCTTTGGACGTAGCTAAGTTTAGGGACATACTTCTTTGGACGTAGCTAAGTTTAGGGACATACTTCTTTGGACGTAGCTAAGTTTAGGGACATACTTCTTTGGACGTAGCTAAGGTTTAGGGACATACTTCTTTGGACGTAGCTAAGGTTAGGGACATACTTCTTTGGACGTAGCTAAGTTTAGGGACATACTTCTTTGGACGTAGCTAAGTTTAGGGACATACTTCTTTGGACGTAGCTAAGTTTAGGGACATACTTCTTTGGACGTAGCTAAGGTTAGGGACATACTTCTTTGGACGTAGCTAAGGTTAGGGACATACTTCTTTGGACGTAGCTAAGGTTAGGGACATACTTCTTTGGACGTAGCTAAGTTTAGGGACATAATTATAGCCAACTCTCTCCCAAATAACAAAATTATATATTAAAAAATGTTAACAATTGGGCAGCCACCGATAACGTTAGAGAATGTTAAACACCCAGCGCGAAATACAATCTTTCCTCCAACGTACTTCAACGCTATTTATAGCACCTAACAAGTTATTATTGATTATGTTAAATGTTGTTGACAAACTGATTTATTTTATGTTTATTTTATGTTTATTTTATGTTTATTTTATGTTTATTTTATGTTTATTTCATTTCTATTCAAGATAAGCAGTGGCTTCCCCTTTACTTAGTTTTATGTTTAAAACTTAATTCACGGCCCATATTGTCAGGTCCACCAAAGACGATTCGTACAATGTCCTCCCTATAAACAAATCAAATATCAGCTTCCTATAAACAAAACAAATATCAACTTACTATAAACAAAACAAATATCAACTTACTATAAACAGAAACAAATATCAACTTACTATAAACAGAACAAATATCAACTTCTATAAACACATCACACATCAACTTACTATAAACATCAAACATCAACTTACTATAAACACATCAAACATAAACTTACTATAAACACATCACACATCAACTTACTATAATAACATCAAACATGAACTTACTATAATAACATCAAACATCAACTTACTATAAAACATCAAACATCAACTTACTATAATAAAATCAAACATCAGCTTACTATAAAACATCAAACATCAACTTACTATAATAACATCAAACATCAACTTACGGACAGTAATCGGTCGATCCCGGAGCGTCTCCGCTGGTCATCATTTTGTTGGTGGTCAGCTCGACCTGGTTATTGAAGATCTGATCGCAGTTTTCTATCAGCTTAGCGGCTTTATTTCTGTGGAACTCAATAGTGGTACAGTTGCCACGGCCAAAGAAAACTGGGGAGTGATTATTATAAAACTGAAACTTTGTCAATTTATTTTAAAAATATACATTCTACTCTCATGCTTCATCGATTCACCCCCCACCCCCCACACTACAACTAAAAATAAAAAAAATTAAATTTATAAAATAAACTGTATTATTCTTAAATATTAAATCTCTGTTATAAAATATTCGGTACATGTATTTTCTTAATATCCAGTTTGTGGATAAGTATTTTTTTTAAATCCCTCGTGGTCGTAGGGGGTTCTAATGTTTCCATAAGAGCTTTCTCGGGGCTTGGTAGACTTGGCGGCGCCCATCTCCTCTCCAAGTCAGCGGACAATCCACTTATAGCGCTATCAAGCCGCCAGGATAAGTTTACAGCCAACCATATGGAAAACCCATAATGAATATGTTACCGTACGGAATATTTCGACAGAGATTTATTTAATGCCTTACAGCTGGGCTGGGGAAACTACGCAAAGCGGGCCGCATGCGGCCCGCCAAAGTATATTATGCGGCCCTTAGGCATGTACATGTTGCGATCTTATGTCGATGTTAATTTTCTTTGTGTTAGAAATTTTGCTGTATTTACTTTAATTTTATTTTCGAGTATTTGATTCGAATCTATGGATATTAAATCGGTTTTATGGCTCCAAAATTGACTAGTGATCATTAGTCATTAATGGTTAACATCCTTATTCGAAACTGCATTTCATCTCAACCGAAAGTGGCTTTTTGTTTTAACGATTTATATTTTGGCGGTTTTGTAAAAATTGTAATTTAAAAGCGAATAGACGTTGATTACCGTAAGTGCTGTCAAAAAAAAAGAAAGATTGAGGACGAATGTCGTGTCTTTAATGACGAATGTACCACTAAATATTGCTTCACGAGTGTTGGCAGCAAAGCAGTCTGCTTGCTGTGCCGTGAGTGTGTTAACATCTTTAAGGAGTACAACTTAAAAAGACACCACCAAACAAAACATTTTAGATTTAACGAAACGAAGAGAGAAAAAGGAATTGCCAGGAGGTGGTTAATAATTTAAAGAAGCAGCAAATTGTTTTCACCAAACAGTCTTTAATACAAGATGCTGCAACCGAAGCCAGTTTGGTGCTGTCAGTGCTGTCCCATAAGATTGTAAAACGGAACAAATCTTTTTCTGACAGCGTGTTCATCAAGGAATGCTTGACAAATGCAGCAAGCATTATGTGTCCAGAGCAGTAAACAAAATTTGATTGCATTTCTTTATCAAGAAGAACTGTAATCAAGCTCGCTGAAAAAATAAGTGACAATATGATGCACCAACTTCGAGATGCAAGCAAAGACTCTTTGTTGTACTCTCTTGCGTTGGACGAAAGTACCGAATTACAGGACACAGCACAAGTACGTTGGACGAAAGTACCGAATTACAGGACACAGCACAAGTACAAGGCTCAGTTGGAGGCCCTGGATGTGGAATTTGAAAAGAGATTCCAAAACTTCAAGAACCTGGAACCACTCTTCAATATCCTGAGTTCACCATTTAGTGCAGTGAATCGCAACCAGTAAACTGGTTCCACTGTTCAAGAACATTATCCAAAATTATGAACAGTTAAATAATTCTCATTAATTATAATTGTACTATATTGTCAGCGTATATGTAAATTACGCTCCTACTTCTTTATAGTTATTATGACAGGTGACAATAAACTTTTGTTGAAATAATAATGAATAGTAAAATATTATTATTTTAATAGAATCTATTTCAGTTAGTATTTTAAAGTGTAATTTACATGTGTAAATAGAGTATGGATGTGAAATAAAATGACAAATACATGGTTATTATCATTATTTAATGATTTTATACGTTGTAAATTATAATTGAAATAGACAATATGTATATGCGGCCCGCCTATGACAATAAAGTTTTCAATGCGGCCCTCCATAGAAAAAGTTTGCCCACCCCTGCCTTACAGGAATGTAATTATACCGTTTAATATTAGATCTAAATAAAATGAAAGTAAATGAATTCTAACACTGAATCTCCAAATGTCTTTCAAAGCACAGCACACCTTTATATCTCTTTATCTGGGTATCTCTTTGGTGGCTTCACCTGTCTCCCGTATCTTGTTGTTGACTTCGCTGGCTGAGTTGCTGATGACCCATTTCTACCAACGCTGGGAGTGTGTTCTTCATGCTCTATCTCTGGTGTGTCAAACTCAAAAATATCTGTCACACCTCTCCTTCCACGAAATGCCTGTCTCAGCATTTTGTTGTTTCGTCGGTATGTGATAACATCGTTATTCTTAACGATGTATGATTTTGGCGTCGTTGCTGCGGACACGACAACTGCTGGCTGCCACGAGCCTTTATGTTCTTTCTGTATATACACTCTGCCACCAGGCTGGAAGTGTGTACGTGTGTACGTGTGTACGTGTGTACGTGTGTATATTCTGGCTGATTTGTTGTATTTCTCCTGCTCTTCTTTTCGTCTGACCCACATTTTCTTTGTTTCTTTCGGGTCAGCAAGTTTAGAATTCCGATAAGCATCCGTAGCAGGTAGATTCGCCCTGAGTCGTCTCCCCATTAGCAGTTGTGCAGGTGATGGTCCGTCTGAACACGGAATGTTTCTTAGCTGCAGCAGTGCTATGTACGTGTCTTGACACGTAGCTTTAGCTTTATTTAAAAGTGTCTTTATTGTTTGAATTGCCCTTTCAACCATGCCATTAGGTATATGGTACTTGATGTTGTGTGGCTGAATCCCCACTGTTTTGAAAATTGCTCAACTTCTTGACAGTGAAACTGGGGCCCATTGTCACTTATCACTTGTCGTGGGATCCCATCCCTAGCAAATTGCGACTTCATGTAGCTAATTATATCTGATGACTTGAGAGATGGAATGAGATTGAACTCAATAAATCTGTTATAGTAGTCCACTAGAGGTAAATAATTTGTTCCATCATGATGAAAAAATGTCATCTAATTTTACTAATAAAACTTTAAGAGCTACTGTTTTTCATTCTTGTAATAGTTTCTATCTGAAAGAATGAAATGAGAATTTTAGGTGGAAAAATAGTTCAGTTTAAGACCAGGTAATTTGATGCTACAAATAATGAAAATCACAGAGAATTTGGTGGAGCGGATTGGTCAGGATTAGTAACACACACACAAAGAGTGCCAATAATATTATATTATAAATAAACTGAACAATTTACTTCACAATTTAACAAGCTAATTTATCACTGGAAGTTTGAGCATCAAAATTTGGTAACATCAATGAACTTTACACAAACAATGATTGTAAGTTCCTTAAATAAACATGTAAAACTCTAATAAGAATGCAGGACTAAACAAAAACCATGGAAAGCATAGTCTTCTGTATAGAAGAAGTGTTTGTAACAGATAAGATAAGATAAGATAAGATAAGATAAGAAAGAGCCCTATATAAATTGCTTTCTACGTTATTTCATTGAACCAAAACGATTTATCGTTGATTCAAAGTCAATGTTCTCAGCTAGATCACGTTCAATTGAAATTAATGCCAATCCAGACAGACGTTCGTTGGTCATTGTTGAGCGCAAATAATTTTTGATGAGTTTCAATCTACTGAAACTTCTTTCAGCAGTAGCACTGCTAACAGGAAGAGTCAAGTAAATTTTATAAAGTATTGACACATTAGGGAGACCTGATGCCATTTGCTTTTCAATCAAGAATGGCAGTACCTTTTCAAGTTGTAGTTCACTAGATAGTGATGGACGTATTATTGCATACAAATATTTGAAGGTATCAAATTCTACGATTGCTTCTCGAGGTTAATGTCGTGTTTGTAAATTTCGCATAAACTTCGAAAAGAATCATTATTTTCTTCCGGCATTTGTGATAGATCAATACAATAGAAATAAGTAACTGTGCTCCGAAAGCCATTAAATCGATCATCTATTTGTGTTACAAGTGTATCCAAGATAGTGATGTACGTTTCATATTTAAAGCGTGTAGTTGGATCATCCGCCCTTTCATCTCTGGTATGTTCGCCTGCCATACTTTTATTTTTTGCATTTCTCTTTTCTTTAAACTCTGTTTCAACATCTAGTTGGAAACAATTTTCGTTAATAAATGATCTGACATCTACATTCAGAATTACAAAAGCTTCATCACTTCTCATTTCAACAAAATTATTTCTTGCAACATCTATTAATTGTTTTGCAAATGCAATGTAAATGTCCTTGCGTTGCAAGTAGTTTGATAACACGAATATATTATCCAACAACTTTTGTACAAATAGCATCAGAAAAACAAAAGAATATTTTGTTATTAAAACAGATAGTCCCATAGCTTCTGCTCTGACACTTCCTTTATATTCTGTTGATTCCCCTAAATTTATATCTTCTAGTGTGGCTAAAATAGCAGAGAATGATCCAAAAACTACATCAACTGCTTGCTTACGGCTGCCAATCTTGTATCAGAAAGTCCTTTCAGAGTATCTACTGTTGATTCATATTGAGATTTATGATGTTCTTTCAGAGTATGCAGACGTGGTAAACTAGACGTAAGGAATGCATACAACTTTTCAGCTGTGCCGAAAAACAACTGTAAATCACTGTTTACAGACATTGCTTCAATGGTAACCAAATTCAAAACATGGGCACAACAATGAACATTGATTGCATTGGGTGAAACTTTCTTTATCTGAGCTTAAAGGCCATTCTTAATTCCAGACATCACAGATGCGCCATCGTTTGCCTGTCCTCACAGAGTGTGATATCAATGTTTCGCTTTTGTAGTTCCTTTAAATTCTTCTCAGCAAATGCAGTAGCATTGTTGTTTACCAAAGTATGAAAGCCTATAAATCTTTCCACAACATGTCCTGATTTTAAAACTGAACGTAAAGAAACTGACATCTGATAAATCATAGACATATCAATGGCCGAATCAATAATTTAAGAAAAGAATTGTGCAGACTTAACTTCATTGTCAAATGTCTCCTATACTTCAGATGCGAGTGATTGAATAAAATCATTTTGCACATCATGACATAAATAAAGTTCATTTTTCTTTTCAAACTTCAGATGACTTTCCAAAGTGGAATCATATTTGGCTAATAAAGATAACAATTCACGGAAATTCCCAGTATTTCTACAACTACCATCACATAAGCAAGAATGTTCTATGTGTCCTCTAAATGGCAAACCTATTTTTTGCTAAGAACAACGTCACGTCTATCATCCGTTTCAATACTTCTCTATTCTTTTCCACTTGGCGACGCTCCTGACTGATCAAACCAGATATTACAGTTTTATCATTTGAAATACGATATTTAGCAAGCAAATAATGTAGTATCGCAGTTTGGCGTTGATTAGAATTTTCGTGTTTAGCAATTTGTTCCATACCTTTTTTCCAATTAAAAACTCCTGCTTTTGGATCAGACCATTCCTTGCTATAATTTTCAGATTTACAAACAGCGAATAACCAACAAGCGTAGCAGTACATCTTTTGATTTGTTGGTGAATAGACAAGCCAACTTCTTTATTCTTTAATACTTCCCTTTCCAAAACTCTTTGTATACCAAGAAATTTGAAACTTTAGTCCCAGTTCATCAGTCGGAAATTGAAATGGTTCATCGACGCCTGGTTGACATGGGCCGATGATGTCACACAATCTTCGTATCTGTCTTGTAGTTAAACTCGTATTATGGTAGAGTCCTGGATCTGAAGGAAAGTCTGATTGAGGAAGAAGTGGTTCTTGGAAAATATCTGCAGCAACTTTTTCTTTTACTACTGATTTAAAATCCGAATCAGAAGTATTTTATTTCAAATCAATAGCTTGTGGATTTACCGTTTCACAAAATTCTGTGCTGCAATGTGTAGAAGGATGCTGATCACCAGAATGACCAGATACTTGCTTATTTTCAGCAGGAACTTGAAATGATTGAACTACCTGGTAGTTTAGTCATAACGGATGCTAGTTTCATACCTTTGCTTGCATCTGCCTTGAGACTGGCTTCCTTCCCCAATTTTCGCCTAGGCGCTCCACTTAATTTGTCAACTGATTTTCGTTTATTACCGAGATCGCCTGCTGACTCAGCCATGGCTTTAATTTAACGCTTATTTTAATTTAGTACAAAACACAGCCAATCATAAATCCAAAGTGAAAGTATATTGTCAGAATTACATATTATTATTAAAGTGTTCACGATACACAACATTATGACACATTTCCGGTTGCTAAAATACTTCAGAGTGGCTATCCGCACGGTTTTGGCCGTGAGGATAACGCCGAGGAATATTCATACGGCTCGTCAGCGCATGCTTATTCTTGCGGCATTATCCGCACAGTTTACTGTTGTCATCGAGGGCTTCTTAAGGGGGGCACCATTTTAGACCCAACAGGGGCGCGGGGGGCGAGCTGCACCCCCTGCCCTGTAGCGAAATCTGCCACTGGTTCACTCCCATGTCCGTCCTCGGTTGACAATAAATAATCATTGTGGTGTATTTCCAAGTTATAATTTTGGGCCTTATGTATTATTACTACTTTCCCCTTTTTTCTTCTATCTAGTATTTCTAGGTTTATGATTTACTAATGGGGTTACTCTGGTGTTTATTGAATATTCTCCAGTAATAAATCTAGGATCTCTACTTTGAATTTGTTCTTTTTTACCGCTGTCTCCAAATAATTATCATTGACATTGGTATGATATGTATGTGTGTCCACAGTCGGGTAGGTTAGGGAGGTAACAAGAGTTCCACGTGAAGACAATCCTCATGTGTGTCCACAGTCGGGTAGGTTAGGGAGGTAACAAGAGTTACACGTGAAGACAATCCTCATGTGTGTCCACAGTCGGGTAGGTTAGGGAGGTAACAAGAGTTACACGTGAAGACAATCCTTATGTGTGTCCACAGTCGGGGAGGTTAGGGAGGTAACAAGAGTTCCACGTGAAGACAATCCTCATGTGTGTCCACAGTCGGGTAGGTTAGGGAGGTAACAAGAGTTACACGTGAAGACAATCCTTATGTGTGTCCACAGTCGGGGAGGTTAGGGAGGTAACAAGAGTTCCACGTGAAGACAATCCTCATGTGTGTCCACAGTCGGGTAGGTTAGGGAGGTAACAAGAGTTACACGTGAAGACAATCCTCATGTGTGTCCACAGTCGGGTAGGTTAGGGAGGTAACAAGAGTTACACGTGAAGACAATCCTCATGTGTGTCCACAGTCGGGTAGGTTAGGGAGGTAACAAGAGTTACACGTGAAGACAATCCTTATGTGTGTCCACAGTCGGGGAGGTTAGGGAGGTAACAAGAGTTCCACGTGAAGACAATCCTCATGTGTGTCCACAGTCGGGTAGGTTAGGGAGGTAACAAGAGTTACACGTGAAGACAATCCTTATGTGTGTCCACAGTCGGGGAGGTTAGGGAGGTAACAAGAGTTCCACGTGAAGACAATCCTCATGTGTGTCCACAGTCGGGTAGGTTAGGGAGGTAACAAGAGTTACACGTGAAGACAATCCTCATGTGTGTCCACAGTCGGGTAGGTTAGGGAGGTAACAAGAGTTACACGTGAAGACAATCCTCATGTGTGTCCACAGTCGGGTAGGTTAGGGAGGTAACAAGAGTTACACGTGAAGACAATCCTTATGTGTGTCCACAGTCGGGGAGGTTAGGGAGGTAACAAGAGTTCCACGTGAAGACAATCCTCATGTGTGTCCACAGTCTGGGAGGTTAGGGAGGTAACAAGAGTTACACGTGAAGACAATCCTCATGTGTGTCCACAGTCTGGGAGGTTAGGGAGGTAACAAGAGTTCCACGTGAAGACAATCCTCATGTGTGTCCACAGTCGGGGAGGTTAGGGAGGTAACAAGAGTTCCACGTGAAGACAATCCTCATGTGTGTCCACAGTCTGGGAGGTTAGGGAGGTAACAAGAGTTCCACGTGAAGACAATCCTCATGTGTGTCCACAGTCTGGGAGGTTAGGGAGGTAACAAGAGTTACACGTGAAGACAATCCTATATGGCAACTGCACAGCAAATGTAGCAAATTGTCCAGGTATTAGCCAAAGCCATTAGAGACTAAGTTTCAGGCACACATTATATTTATTTAGTTTAGTAGATGATTTTGTATAATACAACTAGTTACATTTTATGTTAGTCACAGCTTCAACAAGAACTGTTTTTCTATAAAAAGAAGAAATGTAAAGTGTGTTTAATCAATAAGATGGAACTGTTATCAGAGTGTTAAATTAAAATTAGTATTTTTATGTTTCCATTTGAATTTAATGACTTTGTATCATTCCTACTTTCCACTTTGTTTTCTTCCATCTTACGTTGTTTAGCTTAGTTATTACATTACAGTGTTACGTCTATTTATTTTATTTTATTATTTTTGGTGTATTTTTTTAATTTAATTTTTAAAAAAATTTTATAAATAGATTATTTTACCGTACCCCGTTGTATGTAATGGGGCGCGGTGGTCGAGTGGCAGCGCGCTCGACTAGCGTTCCGATGGTCACGGGTTCGAATCCATGTAAAGGCATGGATTTGTTCCCGGTGCCTAGGGCGTCCCTGAGTCCACCCAGCTCCTAGTGGGTACCCGACATCAGTTGGGGTAGTAAAGGCGGCTGGGCATTGTGCTAGCCACACAATCCCCTCGTATGCCGTGGCTATTGAAACTTGTGAACGCTGTTTCACTTGCCCCATAGCCCATTCATGGTCTTAGAGGGAAATTACTACTACTACCCCGTTGTAAACTTGTATGGACATGTTCTAACGTACCCCCGTTGTAAACTTGTATGGACATGTTCTAACTTACCCCGCTGTTAACTTGCATGTACATGTTTAGATAAATGTATTATAAGCTCATCTACATATCTTAGATTTACAATTGAGCTTTTCATCTAGAGCTATAAACTTTTGGGATGCTAGTCAAATGTAAGCAAGATAACTGTTACAGCTAATGTTAAAACTAGATAACTGTTACAGCTAATGTTAAAACTAGAGGCACCAATAATTTTTTAAGAAGTGCAAGCGCCACTAATGTTACATTTGAAACAATGTGTTTTTCATCTCCTCGAACATCTAACTCATTGCATAAATAAATGTATAGAAAGGCGTCTTTTGGTGGCATTAGTTTAATGTTAACACATTTTAAAAAGTTCGTGACGTCAGTGCATTGATGGACTTGACTATAGAACATCTTTTGTACAAACGTCTGTGTGTTGTTACAGATGTACACATTGTTTACATTTCATTTTGATGGACTTGACTATAGAACATCTTTTGTACAAACGTCTGTGTGTTGTTACAGATGTACACATTGTTTACATTTCATTTTGATGGACTTGACTATAGAACATCTTTTGTACAAACGTCTGTGTGTTGTTACAGATGTACACATTGTTTACATTTCATTTTGATGGACTTGACTATAGAACATCTTTTGTACAAACGTCTGTGTGTTGTTACAGATGTACACATTGTTTACATTTCATTTTGATGGACTTGACTATAGAACATCTTTTGTACAAACGTCTGTGTGTTGTTACAGATGTACACATTGTTTACATTTCATTTTGATGGACTTGACTATAGAACATCTTTTGTACAAACGTCTGTGTGTTGTTACAGATGTACACATTGTTTACATTTCATTTTGATGGACTTGACTATAGAACATCTTTTGTACAAACGTCTGTGTGTTGTTACAGATGTACACATTGTTTACATTTCATTTTGATGGACTTGACTATAGAACATCTTTTGTACAAACGTCTGTGTGTTGTTACAGATGTACACATTGTTTACATTTCATTTTGATGGACTTGACTATAGAACATCTTTTGTACAAACGTCTGTGTGTTGTTACAGATGTACACATTGTTTACATTTCATTTTGATGGACTTGACTATAGAACATCTTTTGTACAAACGTCTGTGTGTTGTTACAGATGTACACATTGTTTACATTTCATTTTGATGGACTTGACTATAGAACATCTTTTGTACAAACGTCTGTGTGTTGTTACAGATGTACACATTGTTTACATTTCATTTTGATGGACTTGACTATAGAACATCTTTTGTACAAACGTCTGTGTGTTGTTACAGATGTACACATTGTTTACATTTCATTTTGATGGACTTGACTATAGAACATCTTTTGTACAAACGTCTGTGTGTTGTTACAGATGTACACATTGTTTACATTTCATTTTGATGGACTTGACTATAGAACATCTTTTGTACAAACGTCTGTGTGTTGTTACAGATGTACACATTGTTTACATTTCATTTTGATGGACTTGACTATAGAACATCTTTTGTACAAACGTCTGTGTGTTGTTACAGATGTACACATTGTTTACATTTCATTTTGATGGACTTGACTATAGAACATCTTTTGTACAAACGTCTGTGTGTTGTTACAGATGTACACATTGTTTACATTTCATTTTGATGGACTTGACTATAGAACATCTTTTGTACAAACGTCTGTGTGTTGTTACAGATGTACACATTGTTTACATTTCATTTTGATGGACTTGACTATAGAACATCTTTTGTACAAACGTCTGTGTGTTGTTACAGATGTACACATTGTTTACATTTCATTTTGATGGACTTGACTATAGAACATCTTTTGTACAAACGTCTGTGTGTTGTTACAGATGTACACATTGTTTACATTTCATTTTGATGGACTTGACTATAGAACATCTTTTGTACAAACGTCTGTGTGTTGTTACAGATGTACACATTGTTTACATTTCATTTTGATGGACTTGACTATAGAACATCTTTTGTACAAACGTCTGTGTGTTGTTACAGATGTACACATTGTTTACATTTCATTTTGATGGACTTGACTATAGAACATCTTTTGTACAAACGTCTGTGTGTTGTTACAGATGTACACATTGTTTACATTTCATTTTGATGGACTTGACTATAGAACATCTTTTGTACAAACGTCTGTGTGTTGTTACAGATGTACACATTGTTTACATTTCATTTTGATGGACTTGACTATAGAACATCTTTTGTACAAACGTCTGTGTGTTGTTACAGATGTACACATTGTTTACATTTCATTTTGATGGACTTGACTATAGAACATCTTTTGTACAAACGTGTGTGTGTTGTTACAGATGTACACATTGTTTACATTTCATTTTGATGGACTTGACTATAGAACATCTTTTGTACAAACGTCTGTGTGTTGTTACAGATGTACACATTGTTTACATTTCATTTTGATGGACTTGACTATAGAACATCTTTTGTACAAACGTCTGTGTGTTGTTACAGATGTACACATTGTTTACATTTCATTTTGATGGACTTGACTATAGAACACTTTTTGTACAAACGTCTGTGTGTTGTTACAGATGTACACATTGTTTGCATTTCATTTCGATTTATTAAATTTCTGTGTTATAAACAACATTTTTTTAATAAAGGGGTTTAACCATCAGCCTTAATACTAAACCACAAACAGCGGCACACACTTTTAGATTTACTCACATAATGTAATACGAGAGCAATGCCCGTGCGATGCTACGGGTAGGCACAATAAAAATAACTTTATTTGGATTTGAATTTCACATTCCACTTAATAATGAGTGTAAACGTATCAGGAAATTATGGTAGTGATAAATCAAACCCCTTCTTTATAAAAAATCACGATATGTGTGTCTAGAAAATAGAAATTATGATGAATTTAAATATTACCCATCAATTTTGGTATTTCTGCTTTAACAACGCACGCTTTTCTCTATATACTTTACCAGAATAACAAAGGTCCTTAACAGTTACAAAAATCTAATTGGGCAAGGCTCAATTTCTTTGTCCATGAATCAAAAAATGAAAACAATATCTTTGATTGCTTTGGTTCGAGGAAAAAGCTCTTAAAATCACCCACTCAATTTTATAAGCTAAAATATGAAATTAGTTCAAGACGATTAGGATATTTGTTTAGCATAGTAACAAAGCAATAAAATGGCAGATACTTGTTTCAAATAAGTAACGGATTATTTTTCTTTGTATTTATATTCAAGGCTTTTTTCATTGTAGCTTTTTTAGCTTATAAAACGACATATAAGTTAGGGCTTAATATATAACATATATTATGTAGGCATTCGATTTTAAAACAGAATAGTTTTTAAAAAAGTCATTCTGTATACAAAACTTTATCCTCGTTGTATAATATTGCTCAAATAAAATCAAGTTGTTATGTCACAATATTAGTTGCTGTTAGTGTATTTTTTGCCAGAACAGGGGTAGGCACAATTAAAAAAATAACTTTATTTGGTTTTGGGTCTCAAATTTCCCTTAAAAATGAATGTAAATGCATCATGAAATTAGGGTAGTGATAAATCAAACCACTTCTTATAAAATTCACGATATGTGTGTCGAGAAAATAGAAATTATGATGAATTTAAATATTAACCATCGATTTTGGTATGTCTGCTTTAATAACGCATGCTTTTCTCTATATAATATACTCCTACAGAATATGAAAGGTACTTAACAGTAGTTATAAAAATCTAATCGGCAAGGCTCAATTTCTTTTCACATGAATTAAAAAAATAAAAATATTTCCATTTGATTCCTTTGGTTCTAGGAAAATGCTCTGAAAACCCCCAATTCCATTGTATAGTTTAAGCATGAACATTTTTTTATTTTTTTATTTTTTATTGTAACAAATAAAATGTACATTGTATATTATTTCTTAAACATAAAAACCTTAATTATCTTCTGTTATGTTTAATATCATGTTTTGAATTGTTTGTCTAAACATGTGTTCTAATGTTATGTCTGTGTAACTGTGGTTATGGTACAATGCCTTAAGTCTGTGATGCCATATGTGTTTTCTGTACTGTGAAAGTATTTTAAAGCTTATAGTTTGTTGTTTCTTGTTTATAGAGTATGGTATTATGTTTAGTGTTATTGCTTTGTCTATATCTACCTTGTGTATTGTGCCTGCTTGTATGAATTGTTGGAGTGTGTTTTTAGTTTGTAAAATTGTATTGCATGTGAGATATAAATGTTGTTCAGTTTTATCAGCTCCTGACCTACAGAGTGGACAGCCTATTCTTGCCCCTCTGTCTTTATAATTTCTTGATGAGACTGGTGTTGTACTGTAAATTAGTCTGTATGTTATTTCTTTTTCTTGATTGGGTATTTCTCTAATATGAGTATTTTTAAAAGTTTCCTCGGTGTTTGTAATTCCATAAACTTGTGTCCATTTAATTCTATTGCTCAGAGATGTTGCTTGTCTATTTATTAAATGTGTATATATTTCTTTGGATGTTTTGTGTAAGACTTCTTCATTACCTTTTATTGCTTTGATGCATGCTGTATGAAATTGTGATTGTTTTCTTCCAATGTAATGTGCAGTGCTATTATCTATTGCTGTTACATATCCTATTCTGATTCCTAAGTAATAATGTGTGAATGTATTTTCTGATCTTTTTTTAATGGCTTGTCCTATAAATTTTATTCTGAGTGCTTGTATTTTTGTTTGTATGTCTTGCAAGTTTATTCCTCCATTTAGCTTAGATTGTATTAGTGTTGTATGTTTGATATTGTGTATTGTTCCTTGGAATATGTATTTAGTTATGTGTGAGTTAATTTCTTTTAAAATTATTGGTGGGGGTTCCCATATTGTTCCTGTATATATTGTTTTGGGGATGACATATGTAATTATAATCGTGCTCCTTCCAAAAATTGTCTTTGCTGTGTATTTGTTTCTGTCAATAATTTGTTTAATTGATTGTTCAATATTCCTCTATATGTCATTGTTCGTCTGTGTTTGATTATTGGAATAAAAGATCCCATAAATTCTAAGACTCTCCTTCCTAATTATGCCTAAGGGGAAATCTATTCTATCTTGCCACCTACCTATCCCCATAATTTCAGATTTGTTTACATTAATCCTGGACCCACTATCTTTTCCAAAATCTTGAAAAATTGAAATTATTTTGTGAATTGACCTATCATTTGTGGGGAAAATACCGTGTCATCTGCATAAGCAATCACTTTAATATATCTGGCTCCAGGGATCCCTATTCCTGTAATGTTTTTCTCCATTCTGATTTTCTCTAGAAGTGGTTCAAATGATAGAATATATAGATAAGGAGATAAAGGACACCCTTGTCTAACTGATCTTTTAATTGCAATGTTTTTTTGAAATTATAGTATTTATTATCAGATTGCTGATAGGCGTTCTGTATAGAATTTTAACCCAATTACAAAAATACTCCCCTAATTTATTGTGTTGTAATATCTTGTGAAGGTATGCATGGTCTACCCTGTCAAAGGCTTTTTCCTGGTCTAGTGATAATATGCATGTTTGAATTTGTTTTTCACTTGTATATTGAATAATGTCTCTGATTAAATGATTGTGGTTGTTGATGTCCCTGCCTTTAATGCTGCATTGTTGATTGACATGAATGAGAGTATTTAAATGTGGTTTTAGTTTATTGGCTAATGTTATAGTAAGAATTTTATAATCTGTGTTGAGTAATGATATGGGCCTGTAATTTTTAAGTTGTGTTTTGTCTGTGTCTTTCTTTGGTAGAAGTGTGATGTATGAAGTGTTCATTGAATTTGGTAGTTCCATGTTGTTGTAAGCTTCTTCTAAAGTTGCATGTAATATTTGGGCCCAGTGTTGTAAAAAAAGAAGTTGTAAAACTCTGTTGTTAGTCCATCTGGTCCAGGTGTTTTGTTTTTATTCATGTTGTGTAGTGTCACTTTCATGTCCTGTAGAGTAAATGGTTTGTTCATTTCCTTTGTTTGATCATCCTGCAGTGCTTTTGTAATTTTTGTGTACTGAACCTGTATATTTGCATCAGTTTGTTCAGTTGCAAAAAGTTGTGTATAGTATTTTTCAAAAGTTTCTACAATCTCTTTGTTGTCAGTTTGTGTTGTTCCTTCTGTGTCTATTATTTGTCTTATCTGTCTGCTTTTTTGTATGTTTTGTTCTATTGTTAAGAACTGCTTAGTAGGTGCTTCTGTGTAGTTTGTGGGTAATCTACTTCTAACTTGGGCACCATTGTATTTATGTTGTTGAATTGTTTCTAATTCTTCCTCTAATTCTTGTATGGCATGATTTGTTGGGTCGTTGTAGTTTTCTATTGATATTAGTACTTTTAGTTCATCTTCTCGTTTTCGGATTTGACTGTGTAGCTGAGTTGCAATATTTTGTGTGATGTGTTTAATTGTAGATTTTAAAAGTTCCCAGTGTTGGCCTATATTTGTAGTTGGTAGTATGCTGTATTGTTGAATTATTTTATTAATGATGTCTGTGTAGTGGTTGTTTTCTAAAAGTGCATTGTTAAATTTCCAATGAGGGGATTTTTTAATGATATTGATCTTTGTAGTATTGATTGTAATTTTTACCCCTTTGTGATCTGTAAAGTTTAATGTTTCTTTAACATGTTTTGCTTCATTAATTGTGTCTGATTTTGGAATGTAAAATCTATCTAATCTTGACTGAGTATTGAAAATATTATTCTTAAATGTTGTTTCTTTTCCTTCTTTATGAAGTGTTCTGTATGCGTCTACTAATGTATATGTATTTGTTATGTATTGTAACACTTCTATCCCCGTTGTTACTTCTACTATTTTTCCTTTCCTATTGGGGTTGGTTGTATCTAGAGGGCTTGTGATATAATTAAAATCTCCTCCTAAAATAATCTTTCCTCTCTTAAATAAATATTTCAAATTTTGAACTAGTGTATTGTAAAACAAAGGTTTTTCTTTGTGCTTTGCTGGAGCGTATATGTTTACAAGTGTGTAATTATCATTCTTGTCTGTAATATTAAGCGTGACCATTCTTCCTTCGTTATCCCTGTCTTTATGTGTTATTTCCCATCTATCAGATGTCTGTACTATTTATGGTGATGCCCAGTTGATGAGGCAGAGAAGCACCTTTATGGTGATGCCCAGTTGATGAGGCAGAGAAGCACCTTTATTGTGATGCCCAGATGATGAGGCAGAGAAGCACTTTAATGGTGATGCCCAGTTGATAGGCAGAGAAGCACCTTTATGGTGATGCCCAGATGATGAGGCAGAGAAGCACTTTAATGGTGATGTCCCAGTTGATGAGGCAGAGAAGCACTTTAATGGTGATGCCCAGATGATGAGGCAGACAAGCACTTTAATGGTGATGTCCAGTTGATGAGGCAGAGAAGCACCTTTATGGTGATGCCCAGTTGATGAGGCAGAGAAGCACTTTTATGGTGATGCCCAGTTGATGAGGCAGAGAAGCACCTTTATGGTGATGCCCAGTTGATGAGGCAGAGAAGCACTTTATGTAATGCCCAGTTGATGAGGCAGAAAAGTGCCTTTATTGTGATGTCCCATTTGATCAGGCAAGCATGCGATATTATGAGCCGGGTTCTAAGAGTGTAAACTCGACCCTCAAGAGTATAAGTATCCCATAACGCCATTAAATATTAGATTTAACATTGCGTTGGGAGCGATCTATGGATTGTTTCTTTAAAAAATATGTTTTCATTTAATTCAAATGTATTGCAATTTAATGCATGCTTATGACTAGGCCAAAATGGGCTGTGAAAGACTACAGAAGAGTCAATGCAATATTAGCATGTATAAGAGCAGTCAGGAGAACTTTGAACGTATTAGAGAAGACTTTCTAGGATTTAAAGAATAGCTATATTAATTAAGATTAAATCAGTAAAACGAAAAGACACACACTCATATTAGAGTTTGTTTTTGTTTTTTTTTACGGGTGGACAAATTAATTGCGTTTTGTTTAAAAAAGTTGCTGTATTTTTCATTAAACAATTAAAACTGATTTCGTAGAAATGTAAAATAGCGTTGGGTTGTTCATATTAAATTGTTATATCCGTCCGTCTGAATATACATACATCTTGTCATAAGTTAATAAACCAGTTGCGTAAGTAATGGGTGCAGGAGTTGCGGACAGCACCGGGTGACACTATCAAAAGCTGTCCTAATTAAACTGATCAATTCTATATGTTCCGTTTAAATGGCACTGACAAACTCGGATTAGGTCTATGGGGTAAATCGTCAGAGTTGACACTATGAGAGGCTAGCTCACAGGATAAAACAAAACTTAGTGACGCCTCTGCTCTTCTGCTCATTTCTTGTTGACATTGTTTTAGGGTGTTATTTTTAAAATTGCCCCTAAGAATGCTAAAAAAAAATATGATACATCATTATGTTTAAACAAAAGTAGTATTAGCGAAAGTGATTACATAACAAACATAGTAAGAAAAAATATTTCATTTTCGTTATAATATTTCTAACTTGGTTTAACGATAAATAAATTCATTTTCAACACACAACTTTATATGGGCATTTCTTTTCCAACAAATTAAATTAATTCATTTCCCAGGCCTAATAATCTTCAGTTGATTACCTTAAATTTAATGAAAGTAAGGAATTTCAACAAACAGATCGATTACTCTGTAAAGTACAGAACATCTGATGAATTTATCTTTGACCATATTATTTTTCAACACTAGAATGTTCTACAGGTTCGATAAATAATATATAAAATAAATGAAATTATCATTTTATCAATTTATTTTTATTTTATTTTGTACTGATCTTTGGCTATGTTGAAACGTTTACTCCAGAAGCGTCCCTAGGGTTGGTGTCACCCAGTAGAGTTATTCATGCTGTCAACCCATCACGACTTACAACAAAGACCTCCACCGTGTCTGCCAGTGTGGTAGGTCATGCTGTCAATGCCTTATGACTTACAACAAAGACCTCCACCGTGTCTGCCAGTGTGGTAGGTCATGCTGTCTATTCCTCATGACTTACAACAAAGACATCCACCGTGTCTGCCAGTGTGGTAGGTCATGCTGTCAATGCCTCATGACTTACAACGTAGACCTCCTCCGAGTCTACTGGTACCAAATAACGACAACATACACAAGTTTAAACTTTGATGTCACTCCTAGTGGAGGTTACACCCGTTACTGTCCGCACACCAGCAGTCCCCGGGGGACGCCTCTGGTTTACACATGTAAATGACAATCTATTAAAGTTGCAAAAAGTTTTTTACACAGCACACAAGCTCTTACACACAAACACACATACACAACACACACACATACAAACTTTTATTTGTGAAATAATTATGTATTTCTTTGTTTATGCAATGTTTTGCCTGGTATATATGATTAAAAATGTTTCTTTGTTTTTGTGACATTTTTTAAAGAATCTATCGAGAATAATTACCAAGTTATCAGCATTCTATTTTATAAATTTTGTTTCGTTATATATGCTATTCAAATATAGCAAAATTATGCAAGTATTATATCAATTAAATGGCTGAAAAAAATAACACAACTTTCAAAGTATATTAAAAAACGGATTACCCGCAAACTCCGCACTTTTAGGAACCATTAAGGACGCATTATAAAAAAATACATTTGATAAAACAGAATTGGCGAATTAGTTATTTGATCTTCCTTTTTACCAAAAGAAAAGTTTATAAACTTATAATTTACAATTCAATGAGATTAATTAGTATTTTTATGTTGCTGAAATGTTTCTTTGAATGTAACATAATAATATATGTACATATAAAATTCAAAGAACAAATTGTATAACTAAATCATATTAATATCAAATTATGAAACCTAAAAGATGCTTTCATTTACTTTAATATATTAGCTTTTGTAAGTATTTGGTCTATGATACTCCAGAAATAGCTATTGTGTTGTAAAAAAGACAATCTATTTTATCAAAGTGGCATGCCACTTGACTTCGATCCCTGTAAAAAGGGATAAATATTAAATGAATTGTTAAACCTTAGTTCAATTTAAATAGCTGGTTATAGCGAAACTAATTTAAGATGTAGAATAGTATATTTAACTTTTACTTTTTTGTACATATGACTACAAGCTAAATATTAATGTTATTAATATTTCTTAACAATTTCTATACATATAACAGACATTTGTTGCCTGTCTGTCTGTTCCCTAATAACTTAAGATGCAGACAACCAAATAACCTGAAATGTGGTACACGTACACAAAATTACATGTGAAAGGCTCTTAAACGGGTTTCGTTGCATATATATCAGATACTGGATGCCGGGGGCCCAAAAATGTTGTTTTTCTGTATATGAGCTTTATAAAAAACAAAAAATTATCCTGCTTCCCGTGAAACTTAGAAGCATGAAACTTTAGGTGGTTGTTAAGTATCATTTGGGGATGGTAACAGGTAAAAAAGTATATAAATTTTCACTTACTGGGGGCCGGGGGCCCTAATGTTCTTTTTTTCTTATATTTAAAACTGACTAAACACTAATTCTTCAATATCCCGTGAAAGTAGAAACATGAAACTTTGGGAACTTGCTGAATACACTCTGATGACGATAATTGGCGAAAAATAAATAAAAAATTTTCACTCATGGGAGGCCGGGGGCCAAAAATCGTTTGTGCTTCCTTATATGGGCTATATAAAACTGAATCAACACTAATTCCACATCTTTCTTTGTAGGTAGAAACATGAATTTTGGAAAGTTGTTGAGTAACCTCCCGCGATGGTAGCAGTCGAAACAAAATTAAATCATCACTAACTAGGGGGCCGGGGGCCCAAATGTAGTTTTTTCTTAAATGAGCTATATAAAATAGGCTCATCATTAAATCTCCAATTCCGCGTGTCGGTAGGAGCATGAAACTTTGGCAAGTTGTTGTGTATCCTCCTAAAATGGTAACTGGCGAAAAAATATTTATATTATCACTCTGAAAATAAAACGTCCATACCTGCCTGTCATTTTCATTGGAATCTATTTGAAGCACAGCAAAGTGAGCTTCGAGGAATATCTAAAAATAAAACTTCCATACATGTCTGTCATTTTACACCTGTAAATTGCTAGCACACATAATATATAGTAGAAATAATTAACCACCTAGACAAATATAATGCGCTATGCCCACATCAACACGGCTTTAGAAAAAAACAGATCATGTGAAACACAATTAATAGGTTTAATAGATGAACTATCAAAAGGCTTAGACAAAAATGATCAAATAGATACAATATTACTAGACTTCTCAAAAGCATTTGACAAAGTTCACCACCTTAGTTTACTTAAAAAACTTAACTACTTTGGAATCTCAGGTTCCTTACATCACTGGATCCAAGACTTCCTTTTGGGCAGGGAGCAAACTGTAATAATTAATGGATCTAAATCTGCACCAATAAAGGTTAACTCAGGAGTTCCACAAGGAACTGTGCTAGGTCCCTTACTCTTTTTAATTTATATAAATGATTTACCCAACAACATCTCAACAGGTACAAAAGTTAGGTTATTTGCTGATGATTGTATAATCTATAGAACAATTAAATCAGAACAAGATAGCAAAATTTTACAAAAAGACTTAGATGAATTGATAAAATGGGAAACTAACTGGAGTATGTCTTTCCACCCAGAAAAGTGTCAACTGTTAAGAGTAACAAAGAAAAAGAAACAAATAAATTCAAAATATTACATTCATGGAAAAGAACTGACCCAAACTAAAGATGCAAAATACTTAGGAGTCTTAATAAATGAGAAACTATCATGGAATCCCCATGTCAATGAAGTTATTAAAAAATCAAACAAAACCTTAGGCTTTATAAAAAGGAACTTTAACAAATGTAATAGAGATATAAAACTAAAATGCTACCTCACTTTGGTGAGACCTGTACTAGAATATGCATCTTCTGTATGGGACCCATCCACCAAAGAAAACATTGATAAACTAGAACAAATTCAAAAAAGAGCTGCCAGATTCATTACTGGAGAATATTCGAAACTGACAAGAATAACACCATTAGTTAAATCATTAAACCTTGAAACACTAGAGGATAGAAGAACCAAGAGCAAAGTAGTAATCATACATAAAGCAATTAATTCTAATTTAGAAATACAACACAAAGATAACTTAATACAACCCTCAGATAGACATAAGGATAAAAACACCTTTCTTATTCCGTATGCAAGAACAAACACATACAAGTTTTCCTTCTTCCCGTCCGGAATTCGGGCGTGGAATGGGTTGCCTGAAGAATCCAGGAAAACCAACACTTTATCAACATTTAAATCTCTAATAAAAATGCAGGACTAAACACAAACCATAGATAAGCGTAGGACGCAATAATCTTCTGTATAGAAGGAGCGTCTGTAAACAGAAAAGATAACATAAGATAAGATAATATAATGCAAGTATTATATCAATTAAATGACTGAAAATAAAAACAACCCGTAAAAAACCAAGTTTTTGACTATAAATCCTTTACCTATGAGACGTAACTAAAAGAATGTTCATTATAACACGCAGCGCAAGACCATCCAAAAATACAAAATTGCAGTTGTGTCGTAAAACGTGTTTAATATAATGCGCACCGATCAGGAATAGGTTTATAAAAAGTGTTGTCAGTAAAATACGCACCTTATTGCGCGACAGAAAGGTTGTTCAATATAATACGCACCGCGACGCTCTATCTCAAAAAATAGCATGATACATAGGAATAAATAAAATAATCTAAAAAATCAATAATTTAATTACGGTACATGCGATCGATCTGAAATTTTGATACATTGTTTTTATCATCGGTACGAAACTGCCTGCAAAATTTCAGCTCGCTATCTTGCGAGCAAGTGGGTTAAAAATCGATCAAAAGTTTTGGCGACAAGCAAGCAAGCAAGGTCGGCCGCAGACACCACGAGTTAATATAAAGGATTTAATAAAAACAACCCGTAAAAAAACCAAGTTTTTGACTATAAATCCTTTACGTATGAGACGTAACTAAAAGAATGTTCATTATAACACGCAGCGCAAGACCATCCAAAAATACAAAATTGCAGTTGTGTCGTAAAACGTGTTTAATATAATGCGCACCGATCAGGAATAGGTTTATAAAAAGTGCTGTCAGTAAAATACGCACCTTATTGCGCGACAGAAAGGTTGTTCAATATAATACGCACCGCGACGCTCTATCTCAAAAAATAGCATGATACATAGGAATAAATAAAATAATCTAAAAAATCAATAATTTAATTACGGTAGATGCGATCGATCTGAAATTTTAATACAGTGTTTTTATTATCGGTACGAAACTGCCTGCAAAATTTCAGCTCGCTATCTTGCGAGCAAGTGGGTTAAAAATCGATCAAAAGTTTTGGCGACAAGCAAGCAAGCAAGCAAGGTCGGTCGGTCGGTCGGCCGCAGACACCACGAGTAAATATAAAGGATTTAAAAATAACACAACTTTCAAAGTACATTAAAAAACGGATTACCCGCAAACTCCGATCTTTTAGGAACCATTAAGGACGCATTATAAAAAAATACATTTCATAAAACAGAATGGGCAAATTAGTTATTTGATCATCCTTTTGACCAAAAGAACAGTTTATAAACTTATAATTTACAATTCAATGAGACTAATTAATATATTTAATTCAAATTTAAATTTTCTAACGAACAACACAATATTACCATATTGTTGTACTGGTGCTTTGTGGTGCAGCGATCATGGGCAAATACACTGTAATGCAAATCAGATGTTACAATAAAAAATTACTTTAAGATTAAGTGTTCTTTCTCACTGACGAAATACAGACGCTATTTCTACACCAACATAGTTCAATATAGTATAGTAGTAATAATGTATATTTGTATACAAATTATGTCATCCAACAATTTTAAATAGAATAATCTTAATCCTTGATTACTTATTGTTTATTTACCATGGTCTTCATTTGGTATCACAATATGTTGATAATGGCAATCATTGTTCTTATTCCAACTTTTTAAAGTTGATAGTATTTTAATAAATGTGTATTCTGACTTTAACGTAAGTTTTAATAAACAAGAACATAAAACATAATGAAATAATTCAGGGAACATTATTAAAAACTAATATAGAAGCTATTGTTAATACATATGTAAGTTTTGTTAAGTTATTTATTTTAACTAATGGGTCATACGAGCCTGCTTTTTTTGTCATGTATATCAAGTCAAGGCTCGATTGAGGACAATGCTAATAGCAGTGAAGAATGAACATCCATACTGTTCCAGTAATCAGTCTTTATAATGATGATTTTTGAAAAACCAGCTTCACATACGTAACATGATGGAAAAGGAAGAAAAGTCATGTGAGCAGTTTCAGCTAATTTATGTTAATCTACACTCACATAAATCCAAAAGTCCACAAGAGATATCATGGTTCCGACATTCATTTAAAAGTCATCAACCACTGCTTACTCCAGTAATGTGTATCTTCCAAAGCTACAGAAAAATCAACATTCCCTGTAATAAATGGATTGGGTATCCATGCAGTACCTTTCAAAGGGTCATCTTCTGTTGCGGACGATTAATTGTATCAGTAATGTATCTTCCAAAGTTACAGACATATCAACCTTTGATGCAACAAATGGATTGGGTCATCTTCTGTTTTAATGTAAATCACGAAGCTGTCGATTAATTATGTCAAGTTTTCAATTATGACTTTTTTTACAGCTTGAACATTAATCTTTGTGTATGCACTATCGATAGTTGTTGCCACGAATGGTTGAGTAGACAGAGAGATGTTCGATAATGAAGGTAGGACAAGAGTCAGAAAAGTAATAGTGCTAATGAAAAGAACAAAAAAGCAGAGTAAAATGATCGCTTTTATGCCTTAAGAACTATACTAGACTGACAGTTGAATTTTAAAGTTTCTGTAGTTTTTCAATAACTTGCTTCAGCTGACCTGGAAAAGGAGAAATAAAATAATCAAGATGAGGGAGAACAAGAGCACCATGATATAGTTATATATATATATATATATATATCATACTATAGTTATCTTTGCACCAATATATACTATACTAGAGTTTTTGTTGCACCAATATATACCATACTAAAGTTTTCGTTGCACCAATGTATACCATACTAGAGTTTTCGTTGCACCAATTTATACCATACTAGAGTTTTCGTTGCACCAATATATACCATACTAGAGTTTTCGTTGCACCAAGACAAGACATATCGTCAATGTGTCGATCTTTTGTGTCATTAGAGAGTAGAACCCGGTCTACTTTCTTTGCCGCAGTTTCACCGAACTTTTCAAAATTCATTCTACTATAAGGGCATCACAGATTGTATATTATTATGTTTCGGTGCTACCTTTTATAGTTTTAGCAATGCACAAGAATTTATATCTGATAAATAAATAATTAGTTTCTGAAGGATTTTTTAAACAGCAAGCTCTATTTCAAAGAAATGTTTGGGCTTGGAACATGTCGTTCTGTCTAGTAGTTGAATGCCTCTGGAGTTTTGAGGACTTCATTGCATCTTTTGATAGAACATCGCTGCAAATAGCACCTTGAGTTGTTGGGATACCAGCTTCATTCACACTTACAAAATCGAATTAAATATACAAAGAGTGATATGTGCAAGCTTGTCTAGACCGAATTCGTTTTGCTAAAGAAGCTTCGTTGATTTCATATATTTCCATCATCAGATTGTAAAAAAGAGTCGTAATCCATACATAAATTTGGTTTAATATATATATATATATATATATATATATAGGACTGCGGAAATTAACGATTAATTTCTCGATTAATCGTTAAAAAATTTATCGATTGCAATTAAAAAACTATTCACATCCACATATATAAGACTGTGATAATACACACATATTAGCCACTTACACTTACTTAAGACTCAGATAATTCACAGAGAATTGTAATTGTAATAATATACAAAGAATACTCACATAAAAATTGTTCAGACTGTTATAATATACATAGAATAGTCACAAATAAATAGTTCAGACTGTGACAATATACTAAGAAAAGTCACATATTCAAAGATTTGTCACGTACACATTTTTTAGACTGATGATATACAAATAATGGAAACATACAAATAGATTTGTATAAAATAGGGCTGCGGAAATTAAACGATTAATTTCTCCATTAATCGTTAAAAATGTTTAATTAACGAATTACATTTTTTGTAAACAATTAATCGACCCACCACTTATAAATGTACTGGAAGTCAAAAAGTAAAATAATGCGGTCGATAAATATTAACTAATTTCTGGACGATAACACGAACATTTTTGGTTTTAAACTACTGACTGACGTGAATGTTTCAAAATGTTGATAAAGGTGATAGTGTCCATTGAGAGAAATCGTTTGCCTACCATGCAATGTTCCCTCTAAGTCTAAGCTTCGTTTGTCCGTGTGCAAAGTTTAAAAAAACAACTCGTGTGCAAAGTTGCACAACGTCCATTTTTTGTGCAATATTTTACAAAATTTGCTGCGCGGTGATTATAAACTCCTGTGTGGCGTCGGTCAAATATCTGCGCAGCCACGCTGCTTAAAAGGAACATTGCTACCATGGTTTTAACACTTCGCTTACATGTCACCTGCAAACCAAACATCACTACAGTATCAGAAACTTCAGCTGAGACAATCTAAAGTCTAAAGCAGTGGTGGGCAAACTTTTTCTACGGAGGGCCGCATTGAAAACTTTATTGTTAGAGGTGGGCCGCATTGAAAACTTTATTGTTACAGGCGAGCCGCATTGAAAACGTTATTTTTACAGGCGGGCCGCATTGAAAACTTTATTGTTACAGGCGGGCCGCATTGAAAACTTTATTGTTACAGAGGGCCGCATTGAAAACTTTATTGTTACAGGCGGGTCGCATATATATTTTGTCTACTTCAAATACAATTGACAACGTCTAAATATAAATTAATGAAAATAAACAAGTACTTGTCATTTTATTTCCCATTCACACTCTATTACACATGCACATTACATTTAAAATACGAATTTAAACAGTTTCTAATTTGATAACAAAATTTTACTATTCATTATTATTTCAACAAAACTTTATTCTTACCTGTCATAATTACTATAACGAAGTAGGAACACAATTTACATATAAGCTGACCTTAGAGTACAATTATAATTAATGAGAAGTATGTAACTGTTCACAATTTTTGATAATGTTCTTGAACTGTGGAACCAGTTTACTGGTTGTGATTCGCATGACTACATTCAAATTACAGTCAGTCATCATCGATCTGTTTTTAGACAGAAAAAGCTTGCTCACAGATGTGTGTTGACCTAAATAGTGCCAAATGTTAGGCAGCAAAGTTATTTAAGTGTATAAATGCTGCTACTGGCAAACATCCATTAAACTCCAGCAGAAGAACTGACTTGAACTTCTCCTTCAGGTCATAATCTGTTTGAAGGTCAAGCAGCTCTAATTGTATACTCTCTGGGGCTGAATCAGCTTTTAAAACTAAATGATGAACTGAGGATATTGAAGAGTAGTTCCAGGATCTTAACGTCTTGGAACATCCTTTCAAATTCTACAGCCAAGGCATGCAACTGAGCCTTGTACTTCTCAGCCTTTTCAAAAGAAACGGTTTTCTGTTTCAGCAAAGGAAAATTGCAAAACATGTTTTCACCTGCTTGCATGGAGAACAGGGAGAACTTTGCCTGCATGAAATGATTTAATATGCACGCAAATTTCATGTTCAAACAAGCTATTGCCCTGAAGTTTGACATTCAGTTCATTCAACTTTTCCATAATGTCAATGGCTTCGGTAGCAGCATCTTGTTTTAAAGACTGCTTGGTAAAAACAGTTTGCAGCATCTTTAAATTATTAACCAACTCCTGTAAATTCCTTTTCTCTCTTCTTTGTTAAATTGTGCCCGAAATCCAACTGTTTTGTTTGGTGGTGTCTTTCTAAGGTATACTCCTTAAAGACGCTCACACACTTACGGTACAGCAAGCAGGCTGGTTTGCTGCCAACGCTCGTGAAGCAATATTTAGCGGCGCATTCGTCTTTAACAACACGAAATTCGTCCTCAATTTTATTTTTTATTTTTTTTGCAGCACTCCTGTTTAAATCAACGTCTGTTCACTTTTAAATTACACTTTTTACAAATCCGCTAACATGTAAACAGTAAACAAAAGCTACTTACTGTTGAGCTGAAATGCAATTTTGAATAAGGATGTTAACAATTAATGACTAATGATCATTAATCTATTCTGGAGCCATAAAACCGATTTAATATTCCAAGATTCGAATCAATTACTCGGAATACAATTTAAAAAATATGGAGAAAATTCTAAAAAAGAAAATTAACATCGACATAAGATCGCAACATGTACATGTCTACGGGCCGCATAATATACCCTGGCGGGCCGCATGCGGCCCGCGGGCCGTAGTTTGCCCACCCCTGGTCTAAAGCTATGTGAACGATTGTTTAGCTCGGCAGGTTATATTGTCAATAAGACCCGCTTATCACATGAACAAAATAATGTCAATACACTTGTCTGTTTGCGTTGTTGGTCAAAAGTTGTCATATAAAGAAGACATTTCGGTATTATTTCGATTTTCGACAAGTATTGTAATAAATGTTAGTTTTGACCCCATATAAATTTCAATTGTTGGCTTTAATCGAAATTAACCATTAATTAATCGTAATTTTTTTTTAAGTTAAAGATATTATATCTAAATATATAGTTAACAGCAATACGTTTTTAAAAAAAATTGGATTTCCCGCAAACTTCGCACCACAAATACCATTACTGACTTATTGTTTTTAAAAAATACATTTGTTAAAACAGAATGGACGAATTAATTATTCGATCTACATTTTTACAAAAGAAAAGTTTATAAACTTATAATTTACAATTCAATGGACTAATTAGTATTTTTGTGTTGTTTAAATGTTCCTTTGTACGTAACATAATAATATATGTACATATAATATTAGAAGAACAAATTGTATCATTAAAACGTATTAATATCAAATCAGGAAAACTTTGAAATACATACATTTACAGTAAAACAGATGCTTTTCTAACAATTTATGGGCAGTGTAAGTTCTCTTCTTAAAGCTTTCGACGGAAAGCCAATCTATTTTATCAAAGTGGCATGCCACTTAAACTCGTTCGGTACAATAAGGGATACAATGCAAATGAATTGATAAACCTTAGTTTAATTTTGAAAACTCATATCACTGTTTATTGCTAAAGTAATTTAAGGTGTAGAATAATATAATGAGATTTCCCTTATTTGTACATATGATTATATGTTAAATGTTACTTTTATAAATATTTTTTTTTAAATATAAGATAAAACCTTACAAAAATGCACGTGATAAAACGCACCATTCACACGAACACCTAAAGGTGGCATAAAAGCATGAAGGATAGCAGTCAGGAGAACGTGCTGTATTACTTAAGATGAATTCAAGAAACAGTAAAGACAAAGTCACACTAAATATTTTTTATATTACAGCTAGAAAAAGTAATTTGCATTGATTTAGAAAATTTATAGTAATTTTTCTTATCAAATTGAAATTGCCTTTTAGAGTTGTAAAATATTATGAACAATTTGCTATATTTATTTTATAATATAAGTATTTTCAACTTAATATTCATTTGTAGAAACATAACTCTATTTACTAGACATTTCAATACTACAAAGATGTTATCTAGTTTAAAATAAATAGTCCGTCTATAAAATGTCTGTTGATTCCGTCAAATCAGGTAAGAAATATGCACCACCTTGTGCTGTAAATCTATTGTAAAGTTTTTATACAAAAATATAATTATTCTTAATGATGTTGTTATAATTAGTTTAAGGAAAATTTGACTTATGTACTTCTGAACATGCATCTTTTCATAGTCAATAAAGCATAGGCGTCACTAAGAGGGGTGGGAGTTGCGGACAGCAACGGTTGACACCATCAAAATCGGTGACACAAAAATGTTAAAGTCTGTATTTCCTTGATAAAGTCTATGGGGTAAATCGTGAGGAGTGATACTATGAGCTACCGCACTGGGTGACACCAACCTTAGTGACGCTTTTGTTTTTCTGACCATTTCTTGTAGACATCGTTTCAGTGTGTTAATATTTCCCATATATTAGAATACTAATAATAAAGAAAAATCGTTATTTAAAAAAAAATAAGAAATTTAGCATCAACAAAAGTGTAAAATAATTAAAATCATAGTGATTAAAAAAACATTACATTCTGTAATACTAATTCTGAATTGATCTACTGAGATATAACTTCATTTTAAAGACACACTTTAATTTCGGCATTCCTTTTCAAACAAATAAAAGTAACTCATTTTATCAGGATTGATATGCTTTAGTTCATTACCTTGAAGTTGAAGAAAGTGAGGAACTTTGAAACAGATCGATTATTCTGTAAAGTACATAACATATAATGAATTTATTTTTTACCATTATATTTTACTAAGCTCTAATGCTCTATATGAAGAATAAATAATATTTTACATACATTCAAGGTATCATATTATGAATTTTAAAAAAATGGTTTTCCTTATTTTAGCCTTTGCTGAAACGTTTACACCAGAGGCATCACTAGGGTTGGTCTCAGCTAGTAAGAAGGGTCAATGTGTCAACCCTATCGACTTACAACAAAGACCTCCTCCGATTCTGCCAGTGAGATAGGTCATGTTGTCAGCCCAATCGACTTACAGCAATATTAACATACGAGAGAAATGCCACTGCGATGCTACGGGACGTCACAAAAAAACAACAACTTTATTTGGATTTGAGTTACAAATTCCCCTTAAAATTAGTGTAGAAGCATCATGAAATTAGGGTAGTGATAAATCAAACCCATTCTTTATAAAAATCATGATATCTGTGTCGAGAAAATGATGAATTTAAATATTACTCATCAATTTTTGTATTTTTTGCTTTAATAACGCTTGCTTTTCTCTTTATATTCTACCAGAATAACAAAGGTCCTGAACAATTACTAAACTTTAACGGGAAAGGCTCAGTTTCTTTTCACATGAATCAGAAAATGAAGACAATATCTTTTTATTTGATTCTTATGGTTCTAGGAAAAAGCTCCCCAAAACACATATTTCTCTTTATAGTCTAAGCATGAAATTAGTTTAAGACGAATAGGCTATATTTAGAGCCAGATAATATTTTTGTGAATATTTATGCCTATGGAGGGGTGGAAAATAGGGTTTATTGGTTTAAAAGACACATTTTCTTTTCACATGAATAATAACATAAACAATGCTGCTTTTAAAAAAATGCTGAGATATTGAACTTCTAATAAAATTGTATGTCATTTATAATGGCTTCCCGCTCTTTTTTCTAATAGTAACAAAGCACTAACTTGGCTGATACTTGTTCCACTAAAATAAATGGATTATTTTTCATTTTATTTATATCTAAGACTTAAAGAAACACTTTGAAGCGCGCGGTTTGGGCTTAAAATTTACCCTGATGATTTAGTTTAAGTTATGCAAAAAGTATATATCAGTTGCTAAAATATAGTGTTTATGCCACCCAGGATATTATTACCACCCAGGAAAATGACCTTTCAAAAGGTCAGAAAGTTAACACTCAATATACAAAAAAACTGTTTCATTTATTAGCTACACTCTTACGCCCGTGCATATAACCCTTATGTATAATCCATTTTCGTCTCTAACAGTAGCGAACCTTTTTTTCATTAATATATTCCTTTGGGGCAGTTTATGGAGCAATCGTTCCAGAAAACAAATTACGTACACTATTTAAGAACATGAGGTAAATAAATCTCCAACCTAACAAAAACTTGCTTGTTTTCTTTACTAATCACTTGCTTCATGTATCCAATACCGTTCACTGTGCATTTTCTATTTATAATTTTAATTTTAGGGAATTTAATGTTGTTATTTCCCTGCATAAAGTTGACTGATTTATTTAAAAATCATTCCAGCTTGCAATATAATTTTTTATGACGCTAAAACCGATAATATATTACAATAAAGAAATCACTGTCAAGACGTAAATTGAAACAAAAATGAATGGTTTAAGAAGATAAATACTGGTAGTCTTGTTAGAGGCACAACATTAGCAGACATAAAAATAACCACACACACACTTACACCAATAAACAACTCTACAGTTATTAACCGAAGCACATACCATCCATGGCTTTATTCTACACCAATATTCCACAATTTATTATTTTTTTAAATTTAATTTTCGTTTTTTTAAGGCAAGCTTTATCATTTCCATTAATCCACAACATCCATTCCATTACAGATTATACATGATATTTATTCAGGACAAATTTGATATGTTTTTATTGAGCTATATAATACTTATTTGAATATTGATGCCTAGGGTAGAGAGGTTTGGGAACATAGTTTATTTGTTTAAAAGACACACGTTGAGTCGCAAGGTTTGGGCTTACAATTTGCTCCGTTGGTTTAGCTTAAGCTTTGCAAAAATGGACATTATCAGTGGCTAAGAAATAGTGTTGCTGCCACCCAGGGTTCGGTGATATTATTAACTCCTGCCCCTACAAATGAAAAGCACCCTTCAAATAGTTCACAAAGTTGGCCCTCTTTATAAAAATAAATATTCCGCTTATTAGCCTCACTCTTACACCAGTGTATATAACTCAATACATATTCCATTTGTCTGTATTTAAAATCCCTGAGCGTTTACTTTCAATACAGCTTCCCTTAATGTCAGTTTATAGAGCAATCGGTCCTAAACACTCTCTTGTATTATGTAAGCACATAAGGTGAATAAATCCTACACTCAACAAATATTTGCCATTTTTGTAAAATCACAAATCACTTATTAAATGCAAAAAATGCGGTTCCTTGTGCATTTTTATTTATAAATTTAATTTTATGCAATTTTGATGTTGTTATAAGCCCGTAGAAAATTGACTTCCGCCCAATTATAGACGTAAGTTTATCAAAACTTATATTAAAATATACATTTAATAATTCGTCTGCACTAAATCATTTTTTCACATATATTTCTATAGTTATTGACAGTGGCAAAGATAAAATTAGTTCGACCCAGATTTTGGGTGATTTTTTTATTGAAAAATACCCTTCAAAGTTTTCACAAAATAAATGTGCTAGCAATTAGCCTCAATCTTTCCCAAGTACATATTATAACTGTATATAATGCAATTTCTTCTTTTAAAAAGAGCACTGTGAGTTCTTTTCAATGTTTATTTACCATTGTGGCGATCCATGAAAGCAATCGTCCAACTAATGCGCAGGGCTCATTTTATTTTCACATGAAACATAACGTGAAACCTTACCTGAAAAAAATGGTGAGAGATTGATCATCTCATTAACAAACATTTCAGTCATATTCAATGACTTCCCGTGATCATTCCATCAAGCAGTGAAGAAGGACGAATTGGTAGATACTTGTGTAAATAAAATTAACGGATTTTTGTTCTCATCATTTTTAAACATTTGCTTCATGCAACAAACGCTTTTAGTGTGCATTTTCATGTAATTTAATGGTGAAATTAGTCTGTATAAAGTAGACTGCTTTATCAAAAATTATTCCAGCTTTCCAGAGTGTTTGTTAGAATTTTTCTACAGATGATACACTCTGGCGGTGCTAGTTCTTATAATATACCACAGATGATACACTCTGGCGGTGCTAGTTCTTATAATATACCACAGATGATACACTCTGGCGGTGCTAGTTCTTATAATATACCACAGATGATACACTCTGGCGGTGCTAGTTCTTATAATATACCACAGATGATACACTCTGGCGGTGCTAGTTCTTATAATATACCACAGATGATACACTCTGGCGGTGCTAGTTCTTATAATATACCACAGATGATACACTCTGGCGGTGCTAGTTCTTATAATATACCACAGATGATACACTCTGGCGGTGCTAGTTCTTATAATATACCACAGATGATACACTCTGGCGGTGCTAGTTCTTATAATATACCACAGATGATACACTCTGGCGGTGCTAGTTCTTATAATATACCACAGATGATACACTCTGGCGGTGCTAGTTCTTATAATATACCACAGATGATACACTCTGGCGGTGCTAGTTCTTATAATATACCACAGATGATACACTCTGGCGGTGCTAGTTCTTATAATATACCACAGATGATACACTCTGGCGGTGCTAGTTCTTATAATATACCACAGATGATACACTCTGGCGGTGCTAGTTCTTATAATATACCACAGATGATACACTCTGGCGGTGCTAGTTCTTATAATATACCACAGATGATACACTCTGGCGGTGCTAGTTCTTATAATATACCACAGATGATACACTCTGGCGGTGCTAGTTCTTATAATATACCACAGATGATACACTCTGGCGGTGCTAGTTCTTATAATATACCACAGATGATACACTCTGGCGGTGCTAGTTCTTATAATATACCACAGATGATACACTCTGGCGGTGCTAGTTCTTATAATATACCACAGATGATACACTCTGGCGGTGCTAGTTCTTATAATATACCACAGATGATACACTCTGGCGGTGCTAGTTCTTATAATATACCACAGATGATACACTCTGGCGGTGCTAGTTCTTATAATATACCACAGATGATACACTCTGGCGGTGCTAGTTCTTATAATATACCACAGATGATACACTCTGGCGGTGCTAGTTCTTATAATATACCACAGATGATACACTCTGGCGGTGCTAGTTCTTATAATATACCACAGATGATACACTCTGGCGGTGCTAGTTCTTATAATATACCACAGATGATACACTCTGGCGGTGCTAGTTCTTATAATATACCACAGATGAATTTTAAACTGGTCTTGGATATTTGGAAAACCGGCAAGTTTCAACTCTTCAAGTGACTTTGCTACAGTGCAAAAAATTTGATGGGAAAGAAACTGTTCCTGATGCTGGGTCTACCTGCCACTTTCCATCGCCAAGTTGAAGCAATTGATGTGAGAAGTAGCCTGCTGCATTATCTCCATGTAAATGGACTCTCATGTTGGTGGTCAGAGTCATTTTCTTGACCTGTTTCCACAGAGTTGAAGCTTTGAGGAAGGCATTCAACTCATCGCTTGGTGTTGACCTTGGAATGACAGGCAAAGTTTGTCGAAAATCTCCAGCTAATACCACAACTGTTCCTCCCATTAGTTTTGTGTTTCCTTTTAAATCCTGAAGAGTGTTGTTCAAGGCTTCAAGAGCTCGCTTGTGTGACATTGTACACTCATCCCAGACAATGAGAGAACACTGTTCTAGTACCTTGGCCTTTCCTGATCCTTTTGATATGTTGCAGGTTACATTCTCAGAATGGTTCATGTTCAAAGGTAACTTGAAGGCAGAATGAGCTGTTCTACCTCCTGCAAGCAATGTTGATGCTATGCCAGAAGAAGCAACTGCTATAGCAATACCTTTGTCTCGTCTGATTGTAGCCAAGAGCAAATTGATCACAAATGTTTTACCCGTACCTCCTGGAGCATCAAGGAATATGATTCCACATTTTTTGAGGTAACCAGTTCTAAGATGTGAATGTAGGCAGCTCTTTGATCCTCAACTAAACGTGGTTGATTTTCTGAGACATAGGCCATCAATTCATTTGTGTTATAATTTTGTTCTCGTAGAATTTCACTATTCTGAAGATTGTTTTCATTTCTTTGAGGCGTTGGTAACCCAAACTGGTCAAGGTTCCTTCCAGACATTGATACACACAAATCCTCCAACAACATAAGACACCTGTTGTAAATCTCATTAGAGAACTCAATTAGCAGTGTTTGATTCTCTCTCTTGGTTTGCAACATAATGTCCTCACTCAAATCTGTTTTAAATGTATCCCAGAGAGCAAGTGGATTAGAAACAGAGCATGTTGTCAGCAAAATTGAAAACAGATGTCTCAAACGGGTAGGTGATTGAGATGTACATGCCTCCTCCATGGTCAAGACCCAATGGTGATCATTTTCTAGTAGCCCTTGCATTTGGCAAGCTTCCCTAAATGTAGCACACACATGACCATCAACAGTTTTTTAAGTCAGTGTAGGATGTTGGTCCTCTAACAACATGAAGTAGCATCCTCAAAAAGAAGCATTCTGCATTAGATGGGTGAACGGTGTACAGTCTGTGCTGTGGTAACTGCGTGTTTGTAACACACTGGTCAGGTCAAAGCGCCTGATGATAACGAGATGAAAAAACTAATAAATACATTCCTCTTATTTTCATAACATACATATCAGCTTTGATTAAGTTTTGATCGATATATCAATAATCATATGGATTTATTGATAAGTAAAGAATATGTCAACTATTGAAATATAAATAGTTTATTTATCAAAGGTAATGTTCCAAATAAATACTTTGCAATGTCCTGAATACCAGAAGTAATATAAGTGACTAGGAAAAAACAAAGTTATTCTAAAAGCCCACGTTATCCCAGTCCGACGTTTGTTAACACTCAAGATCTCCCAAATTGTAATGAAACTAAATTCATAGCATCATTTGGCAGCATTTTCCAAGTTATTTTTTAATTGATTTGTAGAGATTGACTAATACATTCCACATAAAATTGTGTAACAAATTAACCCCGTTTCCTTTCGCTAAGTTTATTTGCTAAATTCATATTACTGTGCCTGTTAGTCAAATTTACCTTAATATAAAATGTGTGACTTTTCTTTGTAAAGTTGTAAAGTTATTGATCGTTTATTTTCGTACAATTTTTACTTATTATAGATATAACTACTATTACAGTGATCATCTATGAGGAGGATTATTGTGTCCTACGCTCATCCATGGTTTTTTGTCTAGTTTTGCATGTTAATACTGTTTTAAATATTGATAGTGAGTTGGTTTTCTAGGTTTGATCAGGAAACTCATGACAAGCCCGAATTCAAGGCGGGTAAGAAAAATTGTGTATGTATTTATTGATTCTTTATTTTAATTAAGATATACTTAAAACAAACGCTTGATTACTTTTCAAGTTTACAATTCCTGAAAGATTTTGTTTAATACTATGATGAAAATTATTTTAACACTTTTGTTGATGCTTAATTTTATTATTTTTTTTAAATATTACGATGTTTAATTTTATTTATTATTAGTATTTTAACAAAGGGGAAATATTAACAAACTCAAACGATGTCAACAAGAAATGGATAGAAGAATAGAGACGTAACTATGGTTGGTGTCAACCAGTTTTGTAGCTCATAGTGTATCCCTAAATATCTGCCCCATAGACGGAACCCGAGATTGTCAGTGTCATATATTGGAAAAATACAGAAATTAATATTTTATTTAGAACTGCTTTTGATAGTGTATTCCCGTGCTGTCCGCACCACCCGGGCCCTTTCCCTTTTAGTGACACCTATGGTTTGTTGACTATGTCAAGATGTATGTTCAGACCGACATTAGTGAAATTTTACTGCAAATAATTTAACATAACTAATAGTCGTTAAACTCTTGACTAAAAATTTTACAATATATTTACAGCACAAGGAGATGTTGATTTTATTATAATATTCTAGATCTTAAGTTACCTAGCAAAAACCAGTAATATAAGTTGAACTATTGTTCAACAACTCATGCACATTGTATCCCTTATTATAGGGAACGAGGTAAAGTGGCATGCCACTTTGATAAAATGTATAGTTTTTCTTCTTACTCAAACTTTAATCGTGTTGTGAATAAATTGATAAACAAGTACATGTATTGGCTTAAATTAATTCATTTAATTGTTTTTTTAGGATTTAATAATAATACCAATTAATGATACATTAGGTTCTTCCAATTTTCTATGTACATATATTATATTTAGTTACATTAAAAAAAAACATTTAAGCCACACAAAAAAATACTAGTTAGTCTCACTGAAATGTAAATTATAAATTCACCAACATTTAAAATATAAAAAAGATTGATCGAATCAGTAATATATACAGCTTGGTTAATGAAATATGTTTTTATCATGTCATACGTTAGTAATAGTTCTTCGTGGTGCGGTGTTTACAGGAAATCCAATTTTAATGCATATCTTATAATTTTTGTGCCAAAGCGCGTCTTTGTGTGCACGCTATGCAAGAAAATTCCCAAATAAAAAAAAAGAAAAGTTATTGAACATTTAGAAGTAAAATCATAGGCATTTTGGTGTAGAGATTAACAGAGCGTGTTTCTCGCCATAAAATATGTTAACGTGACGTAATCGTTTGTGCTTATATAAATTTGTGAAAAGGGAATGATGTAAACAGAGCCGTTATTAGATGTTATTCATATTTTTGTTATGTGTATGGAAATAAATAAATGTGAGCGTGAGTGTGTTTGTGTTTGAGAGAGTGTGTGTGTTTGTTTGTTTTGTTGTTAACTAAATTAGATTAAACGGATTATTTTTATGTCCTCCATGCTATGCCTAGAGATGCCCACAATAAAGTGTATTTAAAAATGTTATTTCTCAGTAAATCTATATAGTATTATTATTATGGAGATACTGTTTTATGATGTCTCAGTACATCTACATAGCATTATTATTATGAAGAGAATGTTTTATGTTATATCTCAGTACATCTATATAGTCTATAGTATTATTATTATGGAGATAATGTTTTATGTTATATCTCAGTACATCTATATAGCATTATTATTATGAAGAGAATGTTTTATGTTATATCTCAGTACATCTATATAGTCTATAGTATTATTATTATGAAGATAATGTTTTATGTTACTATGATTATAATTATTTTAACAAATTCGATGACGATTAATTTCTTTTTATATTTTTTAAAAATTAAACTATGTTTCGTATTATTATTATTCCAAAAAAAAACGGTGGCAATATTAACGCACTTAAAAGATGTCAACAAAAAATGGACATAAGAGGAGAGGCGTCACTAAATTTGGTGTCACTCAGTGCGAAAGCTCATAGAGTCACCTCTCACGATTTATCAACTAGGCCTAATCTGAGTTTTATTGACTATGTTAAGATGTATGTTCAGAAGGACATTAAATGTGTTTTATCTTACACTAATTTTAACAACATAACTAAAAATCATTAGAGTCTTGTCTAAAAAACTTAACAATATATTAACATCACAAGACGATGTTGATTTTATTCCCGATTTTACAGAATCAACAGGAATGTCAGGCTAAGAAATTTTATTTTAAAATAAATAATATCTTTATAAATATTGAAACGTATAGTTAACGAAGTGCGTTTCTACATATAAATATTAAGTTTACAAATAATTATGTATTAAAATCTAGGTAGTAAATTTAAAAATAATTTGAGTACCACAACTCTATTTCACAATTCTAAAAAATAAGTTTCAATTTTATAATGAAAATTACTACAAATTTTCTAAATCTAATGCAATTCCCTTTTCGAGGTGTAATGTGCAAGGACGTTATATTTACTGTGTGTCTTAAAATCTCCCTGATTTCCTCTTAATTAATATAGCTATTCTTTAAATCATAGAGAGTCTTCTCTAATACTCTTAACATTCTCCTGACTGCTATCCTACATGTTCTTATTGTCATCTTTAGGTGTCTTTGTGAATGGTGTGTTTTATCAATTTTATTTTTGTAAGGTTTTATCTTATAGTTTTTTGAAAAAGTTGTAAAAGTAATATTTAACGTGTAATATATAACTTAATTGTAACTGTTTTGTATATTTTTTCGAAACATTCTTGTTAATACGAAGTTGTAAAAAGACAGAGTTATGTCATACTACTTGATGGAAGGAAAGTTTTAGTTAAACGATGGTGTAAATAGTTTTGGAAGCTGCTCCACATTTTTTTATCGTAGTGACTTTTAAAGCAAAACCTCTACTACACATATCATGCAAGAAACAATTAGTGACTACTGTGTGGGTTTGATGGTGCGATTTGATTTTTTTTTCTTTGAAAACGATTTCTTTTCAACGTTTCTTAACTCAGTAACCCATATTTCTTCTGCGGCTTGTTTTTGATACTGTTGTCCTGTAATGGAATGGCGCCTGGTCGACAGATGGGGTACTGAGATACATTTTAAACATAAAGAGAAACAAACAAATGTAAAAATAATACAATAGTTATAGAGCCTTAATAATTTCTCATTAAAAATTTAAATGTGTAAACGTTTCAGCAAAGGCCAAAATCGGTTAATGTATGTAAAATAGTATGTAGAACTGATAGAACATTGGATTGTAGAAAAATATAATGGGCACACATAAATTCATTAGATGTTATGTACTTTACAGAATAACATAACTGTTAGGAAATGCCTTACTTTCTTCAACTTCAAGGTAATCAACTGAAGATTATCAAGCCGGAGAAAAGGTGTTACTTTAATTTGTTTTAACAGAAATGCCCACAATAAGTGTATTGAAATGAAATTATTTTTCAGTAAATCTATATAGTATTGTCATTATGAAAAGAATGTTTTATGTTATATGATGAAAATTATTTTAACAATTTCGATAATGCATAACTCCTTTTTTAATTGTTTTTATTTAACGATGTTTAAAAATTATTTATTATTATTATTCTAACACAGGGGCAATATTAACACACTTAAAAGATGTCAACAAGAAATGGACAGAACAGCAGAGGCGTCACTAAGTGTGATATCACCCAGTGCGGAAGGTCACAGAAACACCTCTCACGATTTACACCATAGACTTAATCCGAGTTTGTCAGTGCGATATAAAGGGAAATACATAATTGAACAATTTTGTGTCACCTCTTTTTATGGTGTCACCCGGTGCTGTTCGCACCCCTTAGTGACGCCTATGGTTTATGGACAATGAAAAGATGTATGTTCAGAAGGAAATTATATAAGTTTTTATTACAAAATGGTAAGAACATAATTAAAAGTCATTAAATTATTGTCTAAAAAAATTAATATATATTTACAGCACAAGTTAATGCATATTTCTTACATTTTTTAAAACAAAGTATTTAAATAATAATTTTTACAGTGCTAATCACCGCACGATTGTTAAAGCTAATTTTAGAAAGCAGCGCACCAAATTACTGCACCAAAAAATAAATATTTGAGTCAATCAGCAGTGCTTACAACGCAAAATTAAAAACAAGGCAGAGTGATGTCCCTGAGTGTTAGGCGGCAGCTATAATTGAGGGTAAATATATTATATACAAGGTTGTGCTGCGGCGCGCGCCCACTTTTATTAGGGCGCCTACGCGCCCACCTTTTTCAAAAGCTCAACTAACTTGTCCTTGTATGTAATATGTAATATTAAACTTCCTTAAATGTACATAACGTATAATATAATAAGGGCTGTAGGGCGCCTCCTTTTTTATTTGGTTAAAATCCCAAGTAACTTATCCTTGTATGATACATACGAAATATTCCTGAAAATTAAACAAAGTATTTATATAATAATTTTTACAGTGCTAATCACCACACGATGTTTTAACTAATTTTAGAAAGCAGCGCACCAAATTAGTGCACCAAAAAATAACTATTTGAGTCAATCAGCACTGCTTACAACACAAACTTTAAAAAAAGGCAGAGTGATGTCCCTTGGCGTTAGGCATCAGCGATAATTTAGCGTAAATATATATATGATGTTGTTTAAAATGTATGTTTCATTAATTCTCCCAGGGGTGGACTGGGCCGCCGGGACACCGGGAAAATTCCCGTTAGACCACCAGGACCGGTGATATAATAATAATTAATCTTGCAAAAGATGACCCGTTCGCTCCTTTTCTGTACTAGAAAAATACAGTTTCTATGGGCAAAGATACAAGCATCTCTTTAGTGCATATGAATTCTTATTGACTCTGTCGTCTACCCATGTAGCTTGTGAGAGATCTTTCTCTAAATTGAAATCAGGGCCGGCGACGGGATTTTTAGGGCCCGCGCTTTGACTAAACATTTTTACTACTTTTTTTTAAAGATTTTACTTCTATCATGCAATACTTTTTTATTTATAACAACGTATCAATAAACTTTATATTTATTTTTTCAGGATAAAATAATTAGAAAAATCCCGTACTAATATAATAAAATATTGTAATCATCCTACATCCTAATGCAAAAAGTATTTTACCTAGCGTATTTTAGTAAGCATTTATGTATTAAGAATATTTTTAAAAAGAGAAGGCCACTTTGAGGCTTTAAGTGAAATAAAATGTGTTAGTCTGTCTGATCATGATAATTCAAAGGGACATATGACATCTACTTTGGAATGGTTTGAGATGAAAAACAGGCTAAAAAAAAGAACAATTGACAAACCAAATAAAAAAAAATAATGAACAGTGAAACGGTTAGTTTGTATAGTTTATTTGAACGTCTCATAGCCATTGTTCAATTTCTCGCTCAGATATTTCATAGTTCAGTCGATAACGCCATCAAGCACAACATGGAAACTTTTTGGGTCTCATCGAAATGCTGGCAAAATTTGATCCGGTTTTGCAGGAAAATATATGAAGAATAAAAATGATGAAATTTATGATCACTACTTTAGGAAAGCGCATTCAGAAACGAACTCATTTCGTTGATGGGAAATAAGGTAAGGAAAATTATTGTCGGAAGAGTAAAATCAGCTAATTACTTTTTTATTAATACTTACTTCATTAATAAACAATGACTCAAGATCGCCTCATTAACTTAACTATTTTGAGAATGATGTTTCTAAGGATCTTGACATAATTAACTTACCCGTATTTCAGATCTTGCAGCCGCGAAAACTCGCAAAATTTGCTTGTAAGTTATAAAATAAGGTGGAAGTAGAAGCCTGAACCAAACCAATGCTAATTTATATAGTTTATATTGTTAATTGTATAATATATGTGTGAATTTTATTAACTAGCATACCAAAACAAATTATTTTAATTATTTAAATATTCTTTGAGTTTAAGGATCTTCAATTACAAATAAAACTGTAATCATTGATGTGTCAATGCTGTTATAGAGTAACAATTTAATTGACTAAATTTTTTATTTAATATCATTTAATATATGTAGAAATGCAAATGTTTGCACGGGTCTCGCTCCTCATCTGCTGCCTTAGGCTCGGGGCCCCGCATATCGTATGCTGCCTTCAATGGACGTGACCACATGGGCGTCGATGACATGTCTGTCACCGCCTTGGTTTCCTGTACAAACACACCCGGCCGGGTCAGTCTGGAGAATAGACTAATCCACGAGTATGGGACTCTTACACCACACGGGATCAATGTTGTGTTTCCACTGACAAGCTGATTGATTGGCCACACCCACCCTATCCTTTCCTAAATAAGCTCTTACTTTTCTCTTCTTTCTTTATCCCTACTGGACTGCTTGGATTTCACCGCAGCTAAGTGTTTTTTCTATTATTATTCCGTGTTTTTCTTTTCATGTGTGTATTATTTGTCCGTTGAGGAAGGCTCTTTGCCGAAACGTTCGCTGTTGTGTTACGTCTTAGCAGGCCTACTAATACCCTGTTTTTTTATATCATAAATTTACCATGTCTGCCAGTGTGTTAAGTCATGCTTTAAATTCATCACAACTTACAACAAAGACCTCCTCCAAGTCTGCCAGTGCTGTAGGTGGTGCTGTCAATTCCTCTTGACAAATAACGGCAACATACTCAAGTTTAAACTTAAAAGTCACACCTAATTTTACTTAACTGTAAAAAAAGACGTGTATATAATTTGTCTCAGTAACAAATAGACATGTATAGAATTAGTCTCAGTAACAAATAGACATGTATAGAATTAGTCTCAGTAACAAATAGACATGTATAGAATTAGTCTCAGTAACAAATAGACATGTATAGAATTAGTCTCAGTAACAAATAGACATGTATAGAATTAGTCTCAGTAACAAATAGACATGTATAGAATTAGTCTCAGTAACAAATAGACATGTATATAATTAGTCTCAGTAACAAATAGACATGTATAGAATTAGTCTCAGTAACAAAGCATTAAATGAATAATTATTATTCATGTATTAAGTATATTAAAGATTAATTTAAATTAGTCTCAGTAACAGACATTTTTTAAAAGAACATTGTATTAACATATAAGATATGCATTAAAATTGGATTTCCCGCAAACTACGCACCACAAAAACCATTACTGACGTATTATAAAAAAAATACATTTGATAAAACAGAATGGGCAAATTAATTATTCGATCTACCTTTTTTACCAAAAGAAAAGTTTATAAACTTATAATTTACAATTCAATGAGACTAATTAGTATTTTTGTGTTGCTTAAATGTTTCTTTGAATGTAACATAATAATATATGTACATATAAAATTCGAAGAACAAATTGTATCATTAAATCGTATTAATATCAAATCATGAAAACTATGAAATGCATACATTTACTTTAAAACATATGCTTTTCTAACAATTTAAGTGACATACGCGTAATTCTTTCGACAGAAAGCCAATCTATTTTATCAAAGTGGCATGCCACTTGATCTCGTTCCCTACAATAAGGGATACAATGTAAATGAATAGTTAAACCTTAGTTTAATTTTGAAAACTTATATCACTGTTTATTGCTAAAGTAATTTAAGGTGTAGAATAGTATGAGATTTCACTCTTTTCAACATAAGCTTACACGCTAAATATTACTCTATTGTTTTTTTTAAAAAACCTATAAGATAAAACCTTACTTGGTAGACCTTGGCGACGCCATCTCCTCTCCAGGCCAGCGAGGACTTTTTAAGCGATAGTCATTCATAACCATTTTTATTGTGGCTCTAACATGGGCTCGATCCCACGCCCCTCAGGTTGTGGGGCGACGCACTATTGAATTCGTTATCAAGCCGCCAACACCAAACACGACCACCTAAAGTGGCAATAAGAACATGTAGTATTGCAGTCAGGAGAACCTCAAAGGTATTAGAGAAGACTATCTATGATTTAAAGAATAACTATATTAATTAGGATGACATCAGGAAGATCAATAGAGATGTAGTAAAATTAAAGTCCTTGTACATTACAGCTGGAAAAGGGAATTGCATTTGATTTAGAAAATTTGTATTAATTTTCATTATAAAATTGACACTGATATTTTAGAATTGTGAAATAGAGTTGTGTTACACAAATTAATTTTTAAATGTACTATCTTGGATTTAATACATACTTATTTTTAAAGTTATTATTTATTTGTAGAAAAACAATTCTTTAACTAGACGTTTTAATAATTATAAATATGTTATTTATTTTAAAATAACCTTCCCTTAAATGACATTTATGTTGATTCTGAATAAAATCAGCATCGTCTTGTGCTGTAAATATATTGTAAAGTTTTTAGACAAGAATCTAATGACGCTTAGTTATGTTGTTAAAATTAGTTTAAGAAATTCGTATCTAATGTCCATCTGAACAAACATCTTGTCATAGTCAATAAACCGTAAGCGTCAATAAGGGGTGCGGACTGCATCGGGTGACACCATAAAAAGTTGTAAGACAAAAATATTAAATTATTTATTTCCCTTTATATTGCACTGACAAACTTCCATTAGGTCTATGGCGTAAATCGTGAGAGGTGACACTATGACCTTTCGCACTGTGTGACACCAAGATTAGTGACGCCTCTGATCTTCTGTCCATTTCTTGTTGACATCTTTTAAGTGCGTTAATTTTGCCCCTGTGTTAGAATAATAATTATTAATAATATGAAACATCGTTAAAGAATAAAAAATTAAAAAAGAAATTATGCATCATCGAAAGTGTTAAAATAATTATCATCATAGTAACATAAAACATTCTCTTTATAATAATAACACTATATAGATTTACTGAGATATAACATAAAATTTTCTCTTCATGATAATAATAGTATATATATTTACTGAGAAATAACTTCATGTTTCATCCACTTTATTATGGGCATTTCTGTTAAAACTAAGTAAAGTAACACCTTGGCCCGGCTTGATAAACCGATTTTGGCCTTTGGTAAAATGTATACACATGTAAATGCAGAATTTTTAAGGCAGACGAAGTATTGAATTATTCTAAATATGTTTGCTTCTCTTTAAAATTTGATTGATCTCTGTACCTCATCTATCGATCGTGCGTTTTTACAGGAAAACAGTTTTTAAAAAAGCCGCCGAAGAACTATGGATTACAGAGTAAATAACTGAAATGACTCGTTTCAAGCCTGAGCCATGACGATTTAGTGGGTCTCAAACTCTTACAGTAGAACAACTGTTGATGCCAACAAAAGCTTTGAGTTAGTAGTGAATACATACATGGTATAAATGTTACTTTGCTTTATTCTGCTTTGGCCTAGTATGTCACGTGTTTCAACCAGTTTATTCTTTATTAGAAGTCGATGTCATCACCTCTGTTAACATTTAATTGAGCATATAATATTTTCTTTATGGGGTTCAAAAGTATTTGGTTTAAACAATATACAATATATAAAAGTATTTGGTTTAACAATATACAATATATAAAAGTATTTGGTTTAACAATATACAATATATAAAAGTATTTGGTTTAACAATATACAATATATAAAATTATTTGGTTTAACAATAAACAATATATAAAATTATTTGGTTTAACAATATACAATATATAATATTAATAAATTACTATTTATTTATGGAAACTTAACATGTCATTAATTACTTAAATTTTTAAAAAACGCACAACCTACACTTTGTGTTTCAACTTTCAGCACAGCAACCAGTTTTGATTTTCGTCTCAGCATCTTGTCCAACACAATGAACATTTCTCTGAAACTAAAGGGATTATTGTGTATTTACTATACAATAAGTTATTTTAGATCGCTGAAAGTATTAATTTTAGAGGGCGATACAATCTTACATATAATTCATTAGTAGTGTACGTGTTCTTATTGCTGTAAATTATAATTTATTAACTATTTCGCTATATATATTACATAGTATTGTATATAAAAATGTTGTTATTCCTTATCTCTTACTGGCACTCCTTATATACAGAAGATTAATACTCACACATGACACTGTATATGTAATCAACAAATTATTACACACTATCATTGATAACCTTTTATCAGAAAATAAATCAACCAATGTTTTTTTATAGTGTAACATATACCATATACTAAATAATAAACATTTTTTTAAAAATCGCATATTTAATGTTTACTTACAGATATGCTTTTAAAAAAACAATTCAAATGTCACTATCAAAACCACACAGTAGTCAGTAATTGTTTCTTGCTTGATATGAGTAGCAGAGGTTTCGCTTCAAAAGTAGCTACAATAAAATAGCGGTAGTTGCTTCCAAAACTATATACACGATCGCTTAACGAAAGCGTTCATTTCACAAGTAGTATGACATAACTCTGACTTTTTACAACTTGATATTAACAACATTGAATTAAACATAATGATAACTAATCAGTGGAAATTATTTAAATATACAATTTATTTGTTATATTTTATTACGAGCAACAAAGCCCGTCCAAGGACGTTCCGCCACCGTTAGGTGGCATATTATAACTCCCCTTCAACAGCCGTCTCGACCGGCATACATGAGAATCACGTCAAAAATACTATTCAATATAGTTAAAATAAATAACTCGTAAAAACAAAGATTTTGACTATAACTCCCAACGCGCATAACTCAAAATAAAGTCTTGGAAGAAATACTGTACCAAAAATAACTCGTTTTGAACGTCCGCGAAAACTTGATATGATTGGCTGTAGGAGTCATGTGTGCTTGAGACACCAATAGCTATGGATGACGGGACAGAACTTAGCCTTTTAGTATATAGCATTATTTCATCTAAATTTTTGGTCTTTTTATAATATCAACATTTATTATATGTATACTGATGTTTCGCATACAGCTAAAGTCCTTTAAAATTTGTTTGTTTAAGTTATTTAAAGCAATCAGTTCTCAAATGATTTTCGGAAAAATGATTACTGTGAAGGTTAATCACTTTTAGATAAGCACATTTATTGACTTTTAATAGTTAAAAAATCAAATGACATATTATTAAGTTAATGCCTATATTTGCTCAGTTGAAATCTGGTCATGTCCGGTGCTGAACAATAATGCACTTTATTTTCTTTCCATTGTATCCCTACATATATATTTAGGGATCGAAGTCAAGTGGCGTGCCACTCCTATATATTACATACATATTTTATATGAATTGACCAATAAAATAAAATACAAATATTTGATTGTGACAAACAAAAAGTACATTATATATTATTTCTTAAACATAAAAACCTTAATTATCTTCTGTTATGTTTAATATCATGTTTTGAATTGTTTGTCTAAACATGTGTACTAATGTAATGTTTGTGTAACTGTGGTTATGGAAAAATGCCTGAAGTCTGTGATGCCATATGTGTTTTCTGTACTGTGAAAGTATTTTTAAGCTTATAGTTTGTTGTTTCTTGTTTATAGAGTCTGGTATTATGTTTAGTGTTATTGCTTTGTCTATATCTACCTTGTGAATTGTGCCTGCTTGTATGCATTTTTGGAGTGTGTTTTTAGTTTGTAGAATTGTATTGCATGTGAGATATAAATGTTGTTCAGTTTCATCAGCTCCTGACCTACAGAGTGGACAGCCTATTCTTGCCCCTCTGTCTTTATAATTTCTTGATGAGACTGGTGTTGTATTGTAAATTAGTCTGTATGTTATTTCTCTTTCTTTATTTGGTATTTTTTGATATGTGTATTTTTAAAAGTTTCCTCAATGTTTGTAATTCCATAAACTTGTGTCCATTTAATTCTATTGTTCAGAGGTGTTGCTTGACTTTTTATTAAATGTGTATATATTTCTTTGGTTGTTTTGTGTAATACTTCTTCATTACCTTTTATTGCTTTGATTCATGCTGTATGAAATTGTGATTGATTTCTACCCATGTAATGTGCAGTGCTGTTATCAATTGCTATTAAATGTCCTATTCTGATTCCTAAGTAATAATGTGTGAATGTATTTTTCTGATCTTTTTTAATGGCTTGTCCTATAACTTTTATTCTGAGTGCTTGTATTTTTGTTTGTATGTCTTGCAAGTTTATTCCTCCATTTAGCTTAGATTGTATTAGTGTTGTATGTTTGATATTGTGTATTGTTCCTTGAAATATTTATTTAGTTATGTGTGAGTTAATTTCTTTTAAAATTAATGGTGTGGGGTTCCCATATTGTTCCTGTATATATTGTTTTGGGGATGACATATGTGTTTATAATTGTGCTCCTTCCAAAAATTGTTTGTGCTGTGTATTTATTTCTGTCAATAATGTGTTTAATTGATTGTTCAATATTCCTCCATATTTCAGTGTTTGTCTGTGTTTGATTATTGGAATAAAAGATCCCATAAATTCTAAGACTCTCCTTCCTAATTATGCCTAGGGGAAATCTACTCTATCTTGCCACCTACCTATCCCCATAATTTCAGATTTGTTCACATTAATCCTGGACCCACTACCTTTTCCAAAATCTTGAAAAATTGAAATTATTTTGTGAATTGACCTATCATTTGTGGGGAAAAATACCGTGTAATCTGCATAAGAAATCACATTAATATATCTGGCTCCAGGGATCCCTATTCCTGTAATGTTTTTCTCTAGAAGTGGTTCAAAGGCTGGAATATATAGATAAGGGGATAAAGGACAAACTTGTCTAACTGATATTTTAATGGCAATGTTTTTTTAAATTATATTATTTATTATCAGATTGCTGATAGGCGTTCTGTATATAATTTTAACCCAATTACAAAAATACTCCCCTAATTTATTGTGTTGTAATATATTGTGTAGGTATGCATGGTCTACCCTGTCAAAGGCTTGTTCCTGGTTTAGTGATAATATGCATGCTTGCATTTGTTTTTCACTTGTATATTGAATAATGTCTCTGATTAAATGATTGTGGTTGTTGATGTCCCTGCCTTTAATGCTGCATTGTTGATTGACATGAATGAGAGTATTTAAATGTGGTTTTAGTTTATTGGCCAATGTTTTAGTAAGAATTTTATACAACCATGTCTTGGCTCCCTGCTGGGGCATTTGTCGATCAGGAATGGTTTTGGTGTGATCCTTCCTTTGCCAGGATATCGGCCCTGTCTGATTGTGGTATGACGCTGGGAATGTGATGTACTGTAGAACTACTTTACCGACTCGTGCCTGGATATTTCCAAATGTGTCCAGCATGGCACTGACCGTTTTCTTCTTCAAAGAGGATCGACCCACAGCCTCAATAGAAAATCTTTTTTTTTCAATCATAAAATTAAAATATGCATAAATGTTTTGTTCTTGTTATTTTTGCCTCCTACATTTTACATGTTACTGGCGACAACGGCATAGACCTGCCTTCATTTTGTTTTTGAAATAAACATCAAATGACATATATTTACCCCCTTTTACCTACCTGAATATATATATTCGTGAAAAAAATAAATCAAGACTAAAATTTTGTAAAACATCATTTCACTTGTACGATGTTGTTTGTCATGTTTCGGTACTTTCTATCTGTAAGTGAACAATATACCAGTGTCTGTGAAAGTGTGGAGTCTAGTCGGTAATGATATGATCGTCTTCTTCATAAAACAATATACAGTGTCTGGAAAGTGTGAGCTAGTCGGTAATGACAGGAAAGTCTATCGGTACATGCCGCAACCGAGTACAAGCAAATCCATGGTGGAAAATATGCCGCAGAAACCGGTCACACAATACACGAATGGGAACTGAACACAGTCCCACACGGAGCTACCTATATATGCTTAAAACTAGAAAGGGACCAAATAGTCGCATGTGTGGTGTCCTCTGAGGACACGGTGGCCAATTTGTTCGAAGAGTACCTTGGGCTGGGCTGGGTTGGGCAGGGATTTTGAAAGGAACGTCCCGCTGCATAGAAGCACCTTTATGGTGATGCCCAGTTGATGAGGCAGAGAAGCACCTTTATGGTGATGCCCAGTTGATGAGGCAGAGAAGCACCTTTATGGTGATGACCAGTTGATGAGGCAGAGAAGCACCTTTATGGTGATGCCCAGCTGATGAGACAGATAAGCACCTTTTTGGTGATGCCCAGTTGATCAGGCAAGCATGCGGTATTATTTGTATTAAGAGTGTAAACTCGAACCTCAAGAGTATAAGTATCCAATAAAGACATTAAATATTAGAGTTAACATGACGTTCGGAGTGGTCTATGGATTGTCTCTTTAAAAGATATGTTCTCATTTAATTCAATTGTATAACAATTTGATGCATGCTTATGACTCGGCCAAATGGGCTGTGAAAGACTGCAGAAGAGACAAGGCAATATTAGCATGTATAAGAGCAGTCAGGAGAACTTTGAAAGTATGAGAGAAGACTTTCATTTGATTTAAAGAATGACAATATTAATTAAGATGAAATCAGGAAAACGAAAAGACACACAGTCATATTAATGCTGTTTTTTTTATCCGGCTGAAATAATTAATTAATTTTATTTAGAAAATGTGCAGTATTTTTCATTAAAAAATTAAAACTGATTTCTTACAATTGTAAATTAGTGTTGGTTTGTTCATATTAAATTGTTATATCAGTCCGTCTGAATATACATACACTTTGTCATAAGTTAACACACCAGTTGTAAGACTAATGGGTGCAGGAGTAACAGCGCCGGATGATACGATCAAAAGCGGTCCTAAATAAACTTTTCAATTATGTATATTTTATTTAAATGGCACTGACAAACTTGGATTAGGTCTATAGGGTAAATCGTCAGAGTTGACACGATAAGAAGTTAATTCACAGGATAACACAAAACTTAGTGACGCCTCTTTTCTTTTGCTCATTTCTTGTTGACATTGTTTTAGGGTGTTATTTGTAAAATTGCCCCTAAGAATGCTAAAAATAATAAATATCTAACATCGTTATGTTGAAATAAAGGTTGCATTAGCGAAAGTGATTACATAATAAACATAGTAACAACAAATATTTCTTTTTTGTTATAATATTTCTAACTTGGTTAAATGATAAATAACTTCATTTTCAACAAACAATTTAATATCGGCATTTATTTTAAAAAAAATTAAATTAATTTATTTCCCAGGCTTAATAATCTTCATGTTGATTACCTTAAATTTAAAGAAGGTAAGGAATTTCCAAACAGATCGATTATTCTGTAAAGTACAGAACATCTAATTTATTTATTTTTTATCATCTTATTTTTCAACACTTAAATGTTCTACAGGTTCAATAAATAATATTTAAAATAAATGAAATTATCATTTTATAAATTTATTTTTATTTTATTTTGTACTGATCTTTGGCTATGTTGAAACGTTTACACCAAAGGCGTCACCAGGGTTGGTGTCACTCAGTAGATTTACTCATGCTTTCAAAGACTTCCACTGTGTCTGCCAGTGTGGTAGGTCATGCTGTCAACCGATGACGACTTATAACAAAGACCTCCACCGTGTCTGCCAGTGTGGTAGGTCATGCTGTCAACCCATGACGACTTATAACAAAGACCTCCACAATGTCTGCCAGTGTGGTAGGTCCTGCTGTCAATTCCTCACGATTTACAACAAAGACCTCCACCGTGTCTGCCAGTGTGGTAGGTCATGCTGTCAACCCATCACTACTTACAACAAAGACCTCCACCGAGTCTGCCAATGTGGTAGGTCATGCTGTCAACCCATGACGACTTACAACAAAGACCTCCACCATGTCTGCCAGTGTGGTAGATCATGATGTCAATTCCTGATGACTTACAAAGTAGGCCTCCTCCGAGTCTACTGGTACCAAATAACAGGCGATACTCAAGTTTAATCTTTGATGTCACTCCTAGTGGAGTTTACACCCGTTACTGTCCGCACCCTAGAAGCCCCCGGGGGACGCCTGTGGTTTACACAAGTAAATGACAAACTATTGAAGCTGAAAAAAATTGTTGTATTAATTAAGACAATATAAGCACAAAAATGCACAATTATGGTTTCTAATGTTGAAAGAAACTGTATATAAAAGTGTTTAATACGTTACACAATTACTGTTTCCAATGTTGACATAAACTTTATATGAAAGTGTATAATAAGTGACACAATTTCACTACAACATAAAAGTTAACAAAGAATCCAAACGTATTGTATCGATAAACCCATGTTTGGAATGATAGTTAATCAAGATATCAATACGACGAAGCCCACGTGATGTTTTTGTTTTACACACTCACACAAACTCTTACACACAAACACGCACGCACAATACACACACATACTTAATTTAATATGTCACATAATTATTTGTTCATTTGTTTTATGCCATGTTTTACCTTGAATTTATGATTAAAAATGTTTCTTTGTGTGTGTGTGTCCGTCATTTTAAGAATCGTTCAAAAAATAATTTCCTAGTTATTAGCATTCTATATTACAAATTTTCATTCCTTATGTATGCTATTTAAATATAGCAATACAATGCAAGTATTATATATGAAATACATGTCTGAAAAAATAACACAACTTTTAAAGAAATGGAACATCCCTTTTTATTTATTTACACCAAACTCCGCACCTTAAAGAACCATTACTGGCGTATTATATAAAAAATACATTTGATAACACAGAATGGGCAAATTAATTATTCGATCTACCTTTTTACCAAAAGATAAGTTTATTAACTTATAATTTACAATTCAATGAGACTAATTAGTATTTTTGTGTTGTTTAAATGTTTCTTGGAATGCAACATAATACTATATGTACATATAAAATTCGAAGAACAAATTGTATAATTAAACCGTATTAATATCAAATTATGAAAACTAGCAAATGCATTCATTTACTTTAAAATATATGCATTTTTAACAATGTAAACCAAGATTTGAGTGTACCTGTTGTTTGTTCTTTCGACAGAAAGCCAATCAATTTTATCAAAGTGGCATGCCACTTCACTTCGTTCACTACAATAAGGGATACAATGTAAATGAATAGTTAAACCTTAGTTTAATTTTGAAAAGTCATATCACTGTTTATTGCTAAAGTAATTTAAGGTGTAGAATAGTATAATGAGATTTCCATTTTTTGTACTTATGATTTCATGCTAAATATAACTTTTATCACTATTTCAAAACACTATAAAATAAAACGTTTACAAAATGAACGTGATAAGACACACCATTCTCACGAACATGTTCTTTTTTCTTTTCTTTAAAATAAGAGTAAGTGGTTTATAACTTTTTAAATAATATGAGAACTAATTTTTAACAACAATAATTATTACATTCAGCGTAGCTCTTTGAGCGATGTATGGGTTGTCTCTATAAAAAATAAGTTGTCATTTCTTTCTATTTTATTACAATTTAATGCATGCTTATGACTCAGCCAATGATGGGCTGAGAAAGTCTGCAAAAGAGACAAGGCAATAAGAACATTTAGAATAGCAGTCAGGAGAACCTTAAAAGCATTAGAGAGGTTTCTCATATGATTTTGCTATATTAATTATTATGAAATCAGGAAGAAGTAAAGAAACTCAGTAAAATTAATGATTTTGTATATTAAAGCTCAAAAAAAAAGGAATTGCATTTGATTTAGACATGTTTTATGAATTTTCTTTTTAAAATTGAAACTGATTTTTTAGAAATGTAAAACAGTGTTGTTTTGCTCATGTTTATTTATAAAATTTACTGTAAATATTTTATTACATAACTATTTGTTAAACTTACTATTTATTTGTAGAAACTCAATTCTTTCATTAGACTTTTCAATATTTACAAAGCTGTTATCTAGTTTAAAATAATTAATTTTTGTATAAAATGTCTGTTGATTCTTTAACAAATGTAAGAAATATGCATTAACTTGTGCCGTATATCTCTAGTAATTTGTTAGACAATGATTTATGACTTTTAGTTATGCTTTTAACATTAATTAAAGAAAAACTTATATAATTTCCTTCTGAGCAAACATCTTGTCATAGTCAATAAACCATATGCGTCACTAAGGGGTGCGGACAGATCGGGTGACACCATAAAAAGTGGTGAAATAAAAATGTTCAATTATGTATTTCCCTTTATATGGCACTGACAAACTGGGATTAAGTCTATAGGATAAATCGTGAGAGCTGAATCTGTAACATTCCGCACTTGGTGCAACCACACTTAGTGACCCTCTGCTCTTCTGGCTATTTCTTGTTGACATCTTTTAAGTGTGTTAATGTTGCCCCTGTGTTAGAATAATAACAATAAATAATTTGATACATCGTCAAATAAAATAAAATTAAGAAGGAGTTATGCGTTATCGAAATTGTTAAAATAATTTTGATCATAGTAATATAAAACATTCTCTTCATAATGACAATACTATATAGATTTACAGAAGAAATATGGGTTACTGAGTTAAGAACTAAGGGACTCATTTAAAGCCTGTGCCATGATGATTCTACATTATCTACTGGATAACGATTTCAAGGAACATGTTTGACATTATCTACTGAATAACGATTTCAAGGACATGTTTGACATTATCTACTGAATAACGATTTCAAGAACATGTTTGACATTATCTACTGGATAACGATTTTAAGGAACATAAAATATAAGATCAAACAATGACGTCATAACGTTACACATCCAGTGAGTGAGTGACTTGGGCTATTATATTATATACTAGTTTGTGCTGCGGTGCCGTGGCGCCTGCGGCGCCCCCCCCCTTTTTAAGGGCGCCTACGGCGCCCACCATTTTCAAAAGCCCATTAACTTTTCCTTGTATGATAAATACGTAATATTAAAATTTCTTAAATGTACACAAAGTATTTTATAATAGTTTTTTTTAAAGCCCAAGGAAATTATGCTTGTATGATAAATACGAAATATTCCTGAAATGTACACAAAGTATGTATATCATATAGGTCGTGCTTCGGCGACCAATTTTATTTAGGGCACCTACAGCACCCACTTTTTTCAAAAGCCCAACAAACGTGTCCATGTATGATAGATACGTAATATTAAACTACCTTAAATGTACACAAAGTAATTTTAAATCCCACTTTTTTTTGGTCAAAAGCCCAAGTAACTTATCCTTGTATGATAAATACGAAATAATCCTGAAAATTAAACAAAGTATTTATTAAATATAATTTATATAATAATTTTACAGTGCTAATCACCACATGATTTTTAAACTAATTTTAGACATCAGCGCACCAAATTACCGCACCAAAAAAAAACTATTTGATTCAATCAGCACTGCTTACAACACACGATTTAAAGAAAAGAAGAGTGATGTACCTTAGCGTTAGGCATCAGTGATAATTGCGCGTAAATATATAATATACTAGTTTGTGCTGCGGCGCCGTGGCGCCTGCGGCGCCACCCTTTTTTTAAGCCCCCCAACTTTTTTGTCCTTGTATGATAAATACGTAATATTAAACTTTCTTAAATGTACACAAAGTATTTTATAATGGTTTTTTATTTTATTTTTTATTTTTTTATTTTTGTCAAAAGCCCAAGTAACTTATCCTTGCATGATAAACATGAAATATTCCTGAAAATTAAACAAAGCATTTATATAATAATTTTTACAGTGCTAATCACCACACGATTTTTAAACTAATTTTAGAAAGCAGCGCACCAAATTACTTCACCAAAAAATAACTATTTGCCTCAATCAGCACTGCTTACAACGCAAAATTTAAAAAAAGCAGAGTGATTTCCCTCAACGTTAAGCGGCAGTGACAAATGAGCGTAAATATATAATACTAGGGGCAAGTACCCGGCTTCTCCCAGGTTTAACAACAACAGCAACAACAACAAAAACAACAACAGCAACAAAACAACAAAAACAAACAACAAAAACAAAACAACAACAACTACAACAACAACAAAGCAACAACAACAAAACAACAACTACAAAACAACAACAGCAACAACAACAGCAACAGCAACAACAACAGCAACAACGACAAAACCAACAACAGAAACAGCAACAGCAACAAAACAACAAAAACAAAAAAACAACAAAAACCACAAAATCAACAAGAAAATCAACAACAAAACAACTACAACAACAACAGCAACAACAACAAAGCAACAACAACAAAACAACAACTACAACAGCAACAACAACAAAGCAATAACAACATGAAGGACATTTTCGTCGCAGGGCAAGGGATGTGGACAACAACAACAAAAGCAAAAACAACACAAAAGCAACAACAGCAACAACAACAGCAACAGCAACAGCAACAACAACAAAAACAACAACAGCAACAAAAACAAAAACAAAACAACAGCAAAACATCAACAACAAAACAACAACAAAACAACAACTACAACAACAACAGCAACAACAACAAAGCAACAACAACAAAACAACAACTACAACAACAAAAGCAACAACAACAAAGCAACAACAACAGAAAAATTATTTTATGGCGATAATCGCCTTCTTGTTAATCTCGACACCAAAATGTTTATTAATTTGCGTCATTATTTTACGTCTTAATTTTCAATAATTTTTATTTTATATAGCTCATATAGGGAAAAACTACATTTTGGGCCCCCGGGCCCCAGTATCTTATATATAAGGAACGAAACCTGTTTAATAACCTTTCCGGTATAATTTTGTGTACGTGTACCAAATTTCACGTTATTTGGTTGTCTGGATCTTGAGTTATTAGGGAACAGACAGACAGACATCCAGGCAACAAATGCGGCTTATATATAGAGAGATATGACACAGCTCTATTTAAAATGCTTATATGAAAATGTGCGCACCGTAATTTTCTGATTTTTAAAAAAAATTCACGGCTTTCTGGCAAAACGGACGATTACACAAACTTTACTAAAACCATCTTTATTTATAGGAGTTTTAATATGGGAATGAGAAATAATTTTTATATATTTGTTTCTATTCTATTTGATTTACATTTAAGGCGTTAATGCAATTGGTATTATTTCAAAAAGGATTTACGATGAGACATCATATTTTGTAAATTTTATTTCAAACCTCGCAGATGTAGTTTATGAAAAATAAACAATGTATTTACCAAATTTAAAAAAAAGGTTCATCGGTTTGTTTATAGGTAACAATGACTAAAAATGTATTTTTAAAATGGATTTTGTTAATCCAGCTACAAAGGAATGGCCATGATATATTCAAATCGTAGCACAGCTTAAATTATAATTGCTTTTAGGTTCACTTGTGTTGAGTTTTAATATACTTCTGTTAATAAATGCGGTAGCCAAAATTTAAATTGTAAATTTGTTTAGCTTACGTAAAATAAAATATTACAGCATTGCACCTAGGCCTTTATATGCGTGTTAAGATCATTGATACTTATCTTTAATAAGTAAATTTATAGAAATGAGCCAGTGAAATGAGGAGAAACAATTAAGTTGGAGGAATATAAATATATATATAGATATAGATATATAGGTAAAGATAGATATAGATATTAAAAATTTAAAAAAATTTAAAATTAAATCTACATTAGGAATAAAGAACACACAACAAATTTATTTAAAAAAAGTATAAGTGTTCTAATTTACGATAAAGTTTATTTGATTTGGACCAATATTTACACGTAAAATTCCCTAACAAAATTATTATGTTTTAAAATTAAATTGTGAGTTATTATAAACAACATAACAAAACTCTTAATTCTAAAATAAATTCCATTCATCGTGTGACGAATGTAATAAAATAGTTTGAACCCATGTATAATATAAAGAAAGTATTCGTATAAAAGGCCACTGCTTTGTACAACAAGGTCAAACCAAATATGAATGTTATTATATTAAAAGTACACTGCTCAATCTAAGATGCGTCCACGAAAATGTAGGCAAAGCAATTTGACAATAAAAGATTTTAGAAAACGCACCGCTGAATATAAAGTATAGGAAAAACGTAGTGCACCAAAATGAACTCGTTTTGAATATCCGCATGTAGCTGTTCAATATGGAATTGAGATATACTTTTTTTCACTTTGTCTCTGCATTTTCTGATTATTTAATTTACGGCATTCGGGCAAAAGGGACAATTACAAAAACTATCTTAAAACCATCTCCAGGGTAAAAGGAACCGTCCTGCGAAATTTGGTCCACGTCCGTCATTTGGTTTTTCCGTGGCTGTGAAACAGAAGGTCGAAAAATGAAACATACAAACATACAACATACAAAGATACAAACACCAACTGAGCGTTATATATTAGATTATATATTTAAGGAAACGTAACATGTCATTAAATGCTTTACTAAAAAAATACATATACCGTATATACTCGTTCTAAAGCCGAACTTTTTTTGGACAATATCTAGGGGGAAAAGTTAGGGGGTTGGTTTATGAACGGGCCATAGGTGATTTCTGCATAGATATTGAATATCGGTGTTGTTATTGTAGATCATTAAGGTCATTTTCTACATTCAACAAGTTTCGACTGCTCTACCAGAAGATATAATATGTTATTAACCATCTGCACTTACATTATTTAATCATTTTATTTATTTTGTGAATGTTTTAATAAATTGTTTTACAATTTTTTTTTAAAACCAATTTTTATGTACGCGCTGTCACCACTGTTTATCAAAGTTTTTTTTTGAATTCCAGTAACTCTTGCCTAACAAAGAGCACAAAGACAATGATAGGTAGTACAGTCATAATGACAGATTTAGCTTGTAGTTTTAAAAAAAATGTGTACACATTTCTTTAAGCTGTCCTATTATTTTGGGGGGATAGGCTTTGGGCTTGCGAGCGGGTTGTACACTTTTAATACTTATGAACGAACGGGCTATAGAACGAGTGTATACGGTATAAAAACAATATAAAGCCCAAGACTCTGTCTGGCTGTTGATCTCCATCTATTACCTAACTTTAATTTCATTACCACCTATGACGTCAGATTCATAAATAAGGAATTTAAATAAAGTAACAAACTTAGCTTTGGCTTCGGTTTTTACTGTGTCTCCCTTAACATCTGTTAAAGTCAGTGTTGACTGTGCCTCATCTATGACAAGCAGTGGTGACTGTGACTCCTATATGACAAGCAGTGGTGACTGTGACTCGCCTATGACCATAGGTGATGAATGTGGCTCTACATTGACAATCAGTGGTGACGGTGGCTCATCTTTGACAATGAGTATTGATTGTGGCTCATCTATTACAATCAATAGTGACTAAGACTCATCTATGACAACCAGTGTTGACTGTGGCTCATATATGACAATCAATGGTGACTGTCGCACATCTGTTAAAGTCAGTGTTGACTGTGTCTCATCTATGACAATCAGTGGTAACTGTTGCTCATCTATGACATGCGGTGGTGACTTTTGGTCATCTATGATGATCACTAGTGACTGTGGCTCATCTATGACAAACAGTGGTGACTTCCGCATATATATTACAATCAGTTGTGACTGTGGATTAAATATGACAAGTAATGGTGAATGTGGATTAAATATGACAATTAATGGTGAATGTGGAAATGTATGACAATCAATGGTGACCCTGGCTCATATATATATATATATATATATATATATATATATATATATATGTGTGTGTGTGTGTGTGTGTGTGTGTGTGTGTCCTTTAAAGCTTATCAATGGTTTTCGTCTACTCTTGCATTTTAATATAGTTTTAAAGTTTGATAGTTTGTTGTTTTTCGAGGTTTTGTCAGTTAATCCATTCCAAGCCTGATTAGAGACCAGAAGCTAGAGACATTGTTTGTATTTTTTTCAAATTTGATTTTAAATAAGATCTAATGCTTTTAAATAACAATTTATTTCTTTTCAATTGTTTCCAATTTCTTTCTTATAGTATAAATTGTTCTGCTTTAAAAAAAATATTTTGCTCCTCAGAGATGTATGTACAAATATATGAATTTTTGTTATATTGAAACTGTTATTATTTCAATGATGTCTTAATACTTATATATATATATCATTAATTCAGCTATTTTATTCTTGGCTAAAGAGAGGTCTTACTTAACTTTACTAAAACTCAGGACTAAAAGTAAAATGACTGCAGGTGTAGGTGCGCTGTGAGACGCAGGCTTTGTTTTAGATTTACACACCATGGACTTTTATTTGAAAGAAATACAGTGTTAAGTCATTAGAAAACAAATGTAGTCATTAATATTCTCTCATTACAAATCAAATGGTGTACTGTTTGTGTCATTACCAAGCTAAGATGCTAAGTGGCGGAAACGTAAGACAAGTGTCTTTTGGAAGAACCAGATAAAGGCCTTCAAAAGCTGTATGGAAAATAACAAATGTTTTATATTTATTAAACACTTCTTTAAAATAAAAAAACGCGTAGATAGAAATTAGCAAAATAAGCCAATGGTAATTTTCTAGGCGTCTGGGGGCCCAAGGGTATCTCATAGCGATAACAGCAAACCCGACAAAGGAAAGGATTGTTAAGGGGAATGTGTTTTTGTTGTTTTTTTTAAAGAAAGGAAACATCAACACCGTGTCTGTTTTTTATTGACATCCGTTAAAGTTAGACTTCCTGCATCACTGACTTTGCTGTACCATTTTGTTGAATCGATGCGCTGTTGTGTTTGGTTAGAGCAGATTGTGTGACCTACTAAAATGATCTAGTCCCAAATAAAGCAGATATTCTTTAAAAATATTTTTCAAAATTCCTGAACAGTAAAGTGCGGTTTATGGCGTCATTTTCAAGGTTTAACAAAAAAGTAAATGTTTAACTTATGCAAGGCTTACGAACTGAATGAAAGCGGGTAATTTAAAAGTGTTTGCTATATTTTTGTTTATTCTCTTGTAGTCCTTGGGAAATCGTGCAATTAATACCCATCCTGGTCTTATGTTGGAGAATGAGACTGAGTTTTTTACTTCGTATATGTAAAATAGTTCTTTTGTTTAAACATACATCGTTGACTCCTTAACTCCTGGAGCGAGCTTTCCCCTACAAATTTTAACTTGTTAGTAACGGTCTTCAACTTTTCATACATAACAGAATGCTCTTAATAATTTTATTCATATAATATTTAAATTATTGTAGGGGATTAACGTGATTATTGATAAACAGATTGAGAAACAGATGAAGATTAAATAACAATAGATGAACGATTTGGGAATAAAACTGAAGAAATTTTTTCAAATAAATAGAAATGAATACATTTTATATATACATTGTTAATGCCCTACTATTTTATAGCATCTAAAGGCAGTGAAAGAAAAATGAGAGAATCTTAAGCAAGCGATATTACAATGGAAACAAAGGTAAACACTACTTAAAGGAAAAGAAATTCATGTTGGCTACTCGCAATTGACTTTTGTGATTATCAGACTTCACGCTTCACTGATTTTGAGGTGACAAAATTAAGGGAGCTGTCATTGAAAACGCGCATTTTTAATAATTCACTAGTTGATTACTAAGCATAAGATTGTTTTCGGCTCGCTTGCATGAATCTGATAACATTTTAAAAGGACGACTTAAGTGATGTTCTATGAGGTTTGGAAAACTTTGGAATTATGCTCTACGGAAGCTTGCAGAAATATAGTCTCTATAAAAAATCAATTTATTTATATGTATGGATGATGTTTATACTTGCAATAAGCCTGACTTTTGTTTAGCTGCGACCCTTGGATGTTTAATTTTTTTAATAATGGGGCCCTCGCCCTGAAGGGTTTTACCACCACTGGTCTACTACTAAATGTCGTATTAATATGTCATCTAATAATATTTTATCCATATCTTTAAAACAAAGATAATAGTTTGATGAGGAGATAATTCTCCACGAGTGAATATCTTATCAAAAGTAGGCCAGAGATATTTTTGATTGAATGATGGTGCGCTCTGAAATCTCGATAAACGCATAGAGAATATGAAATAAATAAATAAACATTATTTAAACAATTACACATCTGCAAGATTCTTGTGTTTTTAATGTAAAATAACTTTAAAAAAAAATTAACATCCCAATAAACTTAGCATACAGAAAAATCAATTCCTATATTTCAATAAAATGTTTAATTGTATTTAATTAAGTTTGTCTTTTCTGAAATGTTCAGATCTGACCAGAAAAAAATTAATTAACTATGAATTAAGTATAACAATTTCACATTTTTTAAATTTATTGCTTAAATTTAGATTGTTACAACCACACAAACGATATTTCATATTACCAACATAAAGACTCTTCTGCAGAGGCGTCACTAGGATCGTGTAATGTGGAGGCCGCCCAGGGGGTGACCATCACAGGGGGTGATACCAAAAACATATAATAATTGACAAAAACTTATTTTCAAATGAAAATTATTTAAAATAGATTAAGTTTTTTTAACATATGTATCGGTAAACTTTTAGAATTTAAAGTAAAATAAGGTAACCTAGTATTATTCATTTATCCCTAATTAATTTTTAGTATTGTTCAATTAAAATGATGGAAGGTAAAACAAATGTATTTAAATTATTATTCAGTGTCCAAATGACATGATGTGCGGTTAATGTGACAGAGATACTACACAAATACTAGTCACATGCACATATATCAGACTGTGACTGAGATAATACACAAATACTAGTCACATGCACATATACCTGACTTGACTGAGATAATACACAAATACTAGTCACATGCACATATATCAGACTGTGACTGATATAATACACAAATACTATTCACATGTACATATATCAGATTGTGACTGAGATAATACACACATACTAGTTACATATATCATACTGTGACTGAGATAATACACAAATACTAGTTACATATATCAGAATGTGACTGAGATAATACACAAATACTAGTTACATATATCAGAATGTGACTGAGATAATACACAAATACTAGTTACATATAGCATATTGTGACTGAGATAAGACACAAATACTAGTCACATGCACATATATCAGAATATGACTGAGATTATACACACATACTAGTCGCATGCACATATATCAGACTGTGACTGAGATTACACACAAATACTAGTCACATGCACATATACCAGACTGTAACTGAGATTACACACAAATACTAGTCACATGCACATATACCAGACTGTGACTGAGATAAGACACAAATACTAGTCATATGCACATATATCAGAATATGACTGAGAGTATACACAAATACTAGTCGCATGCACATATATCAGACTGTGACTGAGATAATACACAAATACTAGTTACATATATCAGACAGTGACTAAGATAATACACAAATACTAGTCACATGCACGTATATCAGACTGTGATAATACACACAGATTAGCCGCTTACACTTACTTATGACTAAGATAATACACTAATAATGGTCATTTATACATTTTCAGACCTTGATAATATATATAGTCACATACAAATTGTTCAGATTGTGATAATATACTAAGATTAGTCATATACACAAAAATTTGTCCACATACACATAGTTTAGACTGATGATATACAAAGAATGCAACACACTAATAGTTTTGTATAAAATGATTGATTGAAAAGCTGGTTACACTAAATAGACGGAGTTCTTCCGTTGGTTATAGTTCAAAGTTTAATAATAGATTTATACTGATAAGCTGAAATAGGAAAACAAATTTGTTTATATGTTTTTTTCTGTTTATTTAATTGTTTACTTCTTTTGTATTTAATTTCCACGGATAATGTAAGATTTACAAAAAAGGAATGTAAATAAAGAAACTATTGTAGCCTTGGTTTCAGAGGTGAATCTGGCTCATCTATGACAATTACATTATTGTTTCATTGAGTATAGTTAGTACGTGTGTAGATCGGTACTTCGAACTCCCGAAAGTCTACACGTTTCTAATATTCAAATCTCTCATATAATAAGATATTTAATGCTAGAAAAGTGTGCATGGGTTATTTCCCTCATATAAAATAGGTAATGTCCATTGCGTCCCTTCCATTGAGATGAATTTTAAAAAATATATATATTTAAAGGCAGTTTCTGAGAAGCGTTCTTCTAAACAATTATTCAGATATCTGTATGTAACATATTCCCAAAAAGTCGTGGCCACTCAAGGCTGCGTCACTTGCCAACAGCCCAACACAGTAATGGAAATTTTATTTGATTGTTGGGAGCAAGAAATGTATGTACAGAAGTAGCGTCTGTTTTTTTAAAGGTATTGTTATAAAGAAACAAAGTTTTAATTTTTTAATGTACTCTAGAAGACAACAAAAAGAATTCACAAACTAGTTGATTAATCCAAAACAAGGGCAATGAATTCATAAAAATGTGAGCACAAGAATGCCAAAATATTTTCTAATATTGGCAGAAACTTTATATGAAAGTATATAAAAAGTTAAATAATTTCATTAAAACATAAAAGTTAACAAAGAATACAAACATATTCTATCGATAAACCCATGTTTGCAATGATAATTAATCAAGATATCAATATGACTAAGCCCACATGCTGTTTTTTACACACACACACACACACACAAACTCTTACACAGAAACACGCACACATAACAAACTCACATACATAATTTTATATATGAAATAATTATTTATTCATTTGTTTTATGACATGTTTTACCTTGTATTTATGATTAAAACTGTTTCTTTGTTTTTGTGTGTCATTTATTTTAAGAATGTTTAGAAATAATTACGAAGTTATCAGCATTCTATATTACACATTTTGTTTCGTTATATATGATATTCAAATATAGCAATACTAGTTTGTGCTGTGGCATCGTGGCGCCTGCGGCGCCCCTTTTTTAAGGGCGCCTACGGCGCCCACATTTTTCAAAAGCCCAACTAACTTGTCCTTGTATGATAAATACGTAATATTAAACGTTCTTAAATGTACTCAAAGTATTTTATAATAGAGTTTTATTTCAAAAGCTGAAGTAACGTATCCTTATTTTATAAAACGAAATATTCCTGAAATGTACACAAAGTATGTATATAATATTTTTTTACAGTGCTAATCACCACACGATTTTTAAAGTAACTTTAGAAAGCAGCGCACCAAATTACTGCACCAAAAATAACTCGTACGTCCACATTAAATTATTCAATTATTAATAATAGTGTGGAGGGTGTTTAACGTTAATCTGGAAACCAAAATGATCACTCTGCTTTTTTTAAAAAATTTGATAATTATTTTGGTTTCCAGATTAACGTTAAACACCCTCCACACTATTATTTTAATAAATTTTACTATTACGTACTTATCATACAAGGACAAGTTAGTTGGGCTTTTGAAAAAGGGGGCGCCGCAGGCGCCACAGCACCGCAGCACCAACAAGTCATATATATATTTACGCTCAATTATGTAGCCTAACGCTAAGGGACATCACTTTGCTTTTTTTTTAAAAATTGGATAATGTCCCTTAGCGTAAGGCTACATAATTGAGCGTAAATATATATATGACTAGTTGGTGCTGCGGTGCTTTGGCGCCTGAGGCACCCCTTTTTTTTAAGGGCGCATACGGCGCCCACCTTTTTCAAAAGCCCAACTAACTTGTCCTTGTATGATAAGTACGTAATAGTAAACATTTTTAAATGTACACAAAGTATTTTATAATAGTTTTTTTAAAAAAATTATGTCAAAAGCCCAAGTAACTTATCCTTGTATGATAAATACGAAATATTCCTGAAAATTAAACAAAGCATTTATATAATAATTTTTACAGTGGTAATCAACACACGATTTTTAAACTAATTTTAGAAAGCAGCGCACCAAATTACTGCACCAAAAAATAACTATTTGAGTCAATCAGCACTGCTTACAACGCAAATTTTTTTAAAAAAAGCAGAGTGATGTCCCTCGGCGTTAGGCATCACTGATAATTGAGCGTAAATATATAATATATAATAATAATGCAAGTATTATTTCATTTACATGACTGAAAAAAAAACTCAACTTTTAAAGAACATTTTAGATATGCATTAAATTTGGATTCCCCGTAAACTTCACACCACAAATAATTATTACTGACATATAACATTAAAATATATAAATCTGATCAACCAAGCATAGTATATTAGTTATTGGGTCGACCTTTTTTACAAAAGAAAAATTGTGAAATTCGAATTTTCAATTCAATGAGACTAATTAGTATTTTTGTGTTGCTGAAATGTTTCTTTGGATATAACTTAGAATAACATATGTACATATACAATTCGAAGAACAAATTGTATAATTAAATTGTATTACTATCAAATTATAAAAGTTATAAAATGTATACATTTACTTTGAAATATTAGCTTTTGTAACAGTTTAGCACGCGAAGATTCGGCCATGTAAACATTTTCACCAGAAAGCCAATCTAATTTATCAAAGTGGCATGCCACTTGACCTCGCTCCCTGTAAAAAGGGAAACGATGTTAATGAATAGTTAAGCCTTATGTCAACTTCAATTATTGGTTATGCTAAAGTAATTTCAGATGTAGAATAACATAATTAACTTTAACGTTGTTGTACATATGACTACATGCTAAATATTAATTTTATAAATATTTCAAAAAATCTCAAATACAACCTTACAAATATGCACATGTTGAAATACACCTTTCTCACGAACATGGAAAGTTTTTTTATTTGTTTTTTTATTAGTTTTTTTTAATTAGTTTTTTTCAATTGGCATTTTTTTATGAGAATGAGTGACTTATATACCGTTGGTTACCGTTGCAATTCATGAAACAGACATTTACAAAAACATTAATTACAATATTCAGCATAGCGTTAGGGGCGATCTATGAGTTATTTCTTAAAAAAAATATGTGCATGCTTATGACTCAGCAAATAATGGGCCGAGAAAGACTGCAAAAGAAACGTTGAAATAAAAACATGTAGCTATGCTGCCAGCGCTACGTTTTTCAACTTAAATCTAGGTTTTTCGAACTAGTCTAGGTTTATCGAACTAGTCTAGGTTTCTAGGTTTTTAATTTAAAAAATAGCCATAATCCTGGTTTTTCTTTTAAAAAATTTAATTAAACGATGTTAAAGTACAAATATTATTAAATATGTTCAAATAATATCCCAAATAAATTCGATTTTTCAAAAATAAAATCAAGCAGCAAGTGGCAACAGTTTTTTCCAGCCGCTCTGTCATGTTACATTAAGATATCTATGGCTCAATTCCACTGAATTCGAAAGGTAGCGCTACTGTGGTGCCATCTGTCTAAAGAAATCTGGTACACGATATAACAGCTTGAATGAGCCAAAATATTCAATTTTATTTGACTTCATGACAAACATAACAGCTCTACCATTTTCTTCTGCCTGCGTTGAGAGAATATTCTCTCTACCAAGTATACATGGTATAGACCAAAGATAATCTAATACAACGCTCAGATATACATAGTTATAAAAACACTTTTCCTAGTCTGAATGCAAGACCAAACACATACAAATTATCGTTCTTTCCGTCCGGATTTCGGAAGTTGAATGAGTTGCCTGATCAAACGAGGAAAACCAACACTCTATCAACATTTAAAACTGAAATGTAAATGCAATGCGAGACATAAACAATGGATAAAGTTATGACCCAATAATCTTCTGTAAAAAAGGAACGTCTGTATTAGATAAAATAAGAATGGGTCCAAGAATTATGATAAGATTGTCGTTTATAAGGAAGATGACATAAGACATAAGTGATGAATAAATGCATGTGTAAGTATAATTTACAAATACTTGTAATACAAACTACTTGTTCATAAAAATGAGGACATAAAATCTAGGGGAGAGCGAGGAGGGTCACACTTTTGTGAGATGTGTGACAAGGGGGAGGGGGTGTTTAAGAACTGTGACGTCACATCAAAAACGCGAAACTTTAAATGAAAGCTTCACTTAAATATTTGATTGCTTACAATTAATTTAATGACGTTTTAAATGGCTTCCCGCGTGTAACGATATCAGACTGCAACTTTACCATAAATACATACTAAAATTACAATAAAATGATTTGAAACATGCTCATTTTCAAGTAAGAAATACGGGGGTTTTTTTCGTTTTTTTTTGGGGGGGGGAGAAACTTTGTGACGTAACATTTGTTTATTTTTAGCGTGTCTAGGTTTTTTCTTTCGGATCTAGGTTTTTTTGGACGTGTTGTCTAGTTTTTTTTCCAAAATTGTCACTGGCAGCACTGACATGTAGAATAACAGTCAGGAGATCTTGAACATTATTAAAGAAGACTCTCATATGATTTAATGAATAGCTGCATTAATTAAGATGAAATCGGGAAGAAGAACAGATACACAAACAAATTAAAGATTTAGAATATTACAGCTCGAAAAAGGAAATGAACTAGATTTAGAAATTGTTTAGTAATTTTCATTATAAAATTGAAACTGATATTTTAGAATTATGAAATAGAGTTGTGTTACTCAAATTAATTTGTAAAACTTACTATCTAGATTTTTATACATAATTATTTGTAAAGTTATTATTTATTTGTAGAAAAACAATTCGTTTACTAGACATTTCAGTATTTATAAAGGTGTTATTTAGTTTAAAATAATTTTACTTTGCATGACATTTCAGTTGATTCTGTTAAATTGGGTATAAAATCAACATCGTCTTGTGCTGTAAATATATTGTTAAGTTTTTAGACAAGAATCTAATGACGCTTAGGTATGTTGTTAAAATTAGTTTAAGGAAAATTTTACTAACGTATGTCTGAACATACACCTTGTCATAGTCAACAAACCATAGGCGTCACTAAGGGGTGTGGTAGGTACGGACAGCACTGGTTGACACCATCAAAAGCGGTGACACAAAAATGTTAAATTCTGTATTTCCCTTTATATAGCACTGACAAACTCGGATTATGTCTATGGGGTAAATAGTGAGAGGTGACACTATGAACTACGGCCATAGGTGACACCAACCTTACTGACGCCTCTGCTCTTCTGCCCATTTCTTGTTGACATCGTTTGAGTGTGCTAATATTTCCCCTATGTTAGAGTAATAATAATACATAATATGAAACATCGTTAAATAAAAAAGAAATTAATCATCAGGTAAAGTGTGACAATAATTTTCATCATAATAATAAAATAAAATTCTCTTCATAATAATAATACTATATAGCAGGGGTTGCCAGATCTGTAATGTCTGAGAGCCATTTTAAAATATAAATACATGTTTGAGAGCCGCATAGAAGCACCATGGTCATTATACCTAGTATGGAAATATTCCAGTAATTCTTGTAACATATCTTTCTTAATTTGTACGCGAGCCGCAATGTGAACACAGAAGAGCCGCATTCGGTTCGCGAGCCGCAGTATGGCCACCGTTGCTATATAGACTGTAAAATAATTTAATTTTCAACATACTTTATTGTGGGCAATCTTTTTTTTCAAATGAATTAAAGTAATACTTTTTCTTAGGCTTCAAAGTCTTCAGTCTTGAAGTTGAAGTAAGAAATGTCCAAACACTTCTGTTATATTGTAAAGTAATTAACAAACAATGAATCTATTTGTGTCCATTATATTTTTCTACACTACAAGGTTCTATTGGTTCTAGATAATATTTTACATACATTAACAGTACCGATGTTAAATATTTTTAAAACCGATTTTGGCATTTCCTGAAACGTTTACACATGTAAATTTTTACTGACAAATTATTAGGGCTGAATAAGTATTTTATTATTTCTACATATGTTAGTTTCTCTTTACGTTTTAAATCTATTTCCGTACCTCATCTGTCGGCCAGCCGCCATTAATGGACAACAGCCGCAGAAGAACTATGGATTACTGAATGAACTGAAGGACTCATTTAGAGCCTGCGCTATGACGATTCAGCGGTTCCCAAACTCTCACAGAAGAGCAGCAACTGTTGTTGCCAGGGAAAACTTTTAATCAGTAGTGTATAAATACATTTTATAAATGTTAACTTTCTTCACTGTTCTATGACCTACAATGTTAGACATTGCTTCATTCTGCTATGACCTACAATGTTAGACCTTGCTTCATTCTGCTATGACCTAGTATGTGATTTGTTTCAACGTGTTAATTCTTTTCAGATCAATTCCTAAACTGGTCCTCCTGCTCGAATTTATCAGAAGTCGATGGTATCACAACTGTTAAACTTTCATTAAACATCTAATGTATTCTTTATGGGGTTGATGAAAGGTATTTTGTTTAACAATATACAATACATAATATTATTTTAATATTATTTATTTATGGAAACTTAACATGTCATTAATTGCTTTACCAAAACAAATGCACAGCACACTCTCTGTGTTTCAACCGTCAGCTTAACAAGTTTTGGTTTTCATCTCTGTATCTAATCAAATGAAATAAATTTTCATCTGAAACTTAAAGGATTATTAAGTATTTACAATACATTAAGAGATTTTTTTATCGTTGAGTGTATGATTTTTTAACTGCAATACAATGTTATATAAATTCATAGTAGTGTATGTGTTTTTTATCGCTGTAAACTTTATTTTAATGACTATTTCTATACATATTACATAATAGTGTATAGAAAAATGTTGTTATACCGGTTACATTCAAAACGGCCCCGAAATAACGGCCTCTGTCAAAACGGCGCCGATCAAAACGGCCCCTGTCAAAATGGCCCCGGTCAAAGCGGCCCCTGTCAAATGGGCCCCGACATAACGGCCCCTGTCAAAATGGCACCGGTCAAAGTGGCCCCTGTCAAATGGGCCCCGACATAATGGCCCCTGTCAAATGGGCCCCGACATAATGGCCCCTGTCAAATGGGCCCCGACATAACGGCCCCTGTCAAATGGGCCCCGACATAACGGCCCCTGTCAAATGGGCCCCGACATAACGGCCCCGGACGGAGATAATGTTTAAGGAGTTGGGCTATTTATGTGCAATTTGTGAGCATTTCGGGATATATTTTAACAAATTTTATATTTTGAAATAAAATGTAATTATATAGATACATTTAATTAACCATTATGTTTTGTTCTTTTGCTAATTGTGCTTAAATATGTGTATACAGTTCAGAATACATATCACTCACAACAAATAAAAAAAAATCCGGTTAAATGGTTATGCGTGATCTGGTTAAATTTAAATATATATATATATATGGTTCAAAAAAAGAATCATGCAAACAGTCCATTTTAAAAGTTTGTTTAAATCCCTTATATTAACTTCACCGCCGTCTCTCTCTGTTCTCTGTCTTGGGCGGGCGGAAAAACAAAAGTAAAAAATGACTCACTTTCCGTGAAGCCATCGAGCTGAAATGTGGCACATGGACCCGTGTGACCTAACAATGCATCGTATCAAAATTTGAGATCGATCGAACGTACCGTAATAAAATTAATTAATTTTTAGTGTATCTCTATACGAAGTATTTAATTCAATTTCACGGTTTAATATTCTTTTTTTTTCACGTGACAGCCCAGTTCCCTCGTTGACGCAATGTACCGTGGTGCTTTTGTTTACATTTTACGGGTCACGCTGAGCTCGGTCCAGCGATCGGTGACCAGACCTTTCCCCTCTCCCACCCCCCAGGCTTATAAAGCAAAGGGGAGTTAAGACAGATTCAGTCTGTAAATATTTATCGCTATGTCTCATATATAAGGGATTTAGAGTCAAAAACTTTGTTTTTACGGGGTTTTTTTTTCCCTTATAATAAGAAAATAAATTAAAATGCCGCCCTCACAATGTTCAGACTCACACTAGAATAATTAGGGGCCGTCCATAAATGAAGTAATGCGATTTTTGCCGATTTTTAATCCCCATCCCCCCACGTCACACTACATCCCAAAAACTTAACCCCCCCTAACTTCCAGAATTACGTCACAAAGCTTTGACCCCCCCCCCTTCAAAGCCGTATTTTCTAATTGAAAATTAGCATGTTGCAAATTATTTTGTTGTCATTTAACTGTGTATAATTTAGCTAGTGTAAGACTGCACTCTAATATCGTAACACGATTCATTGAAAATGGCACTAAATAAATTGAAAACAATCAAATATTTAAGTGGAACTTTCTTTTTTTTCGCATTTTGATGTGACGTCAAATTCCTTAAACACCCCTCTCCCCCTTTTTACACATCGTCACAAATGCTAGACGCCCTACCCCCCCCCCTTTTGGCGCGTAGCGTCATTTATTGACGGCCTCTTAATATGACTTTTCTTTATTGTCCCCCATTTGCCAAGAAAACTTACATCAACTTAAACAAATTTAAAAAGGAGCAGCAAGTATTCATAATTACATCACTAAATCTAAAACATTTAAGGGTAGAATAACGATTAGTGGAGTAGCAATACTACAACTAACTAAACTAAACACATATTCTGTAGGCCTGAGACTAATCTCTTAAGGCCTTGGCTAGTACCTGGGCAATCTGCTCCATCTGTTGAGCATTTCCATACAACATTGTCTTTACATGGGACTCTTACGCCTCCCTCACCCCCGGCTATATCAAGCGCCGGGCAAGACGTCACCAGGTGTACGAATGTCTCAGGGGCTTGGCTGCAATGACGGCAGTTCGAGTCCCTGTTGTGGTCTAGCCTGTGAAAGTAAGAGTTGGTTGGGCAATGTTCTGTTCTCATCTGAGTCACCAAACTCTGGTGTTTGAGACTCAGGTTCCACCACTGGTCTGAACGGCTTGGCCTGGGCATGTTAGCGAATACCCCTCTGGCTGTCGTGTTGTCAGCCCACTCCTGGTACCACTTACTCCGGAAGTGGTCCTTTAGCCAGAATTTAGTCCCAAGATAAGTGACTGGGGCCTCTGGTTGGGGCAGTGCTGCACCTGCTTTGGCCAGGGAGTCTGCCTTTTCATTGCCATTAACATTCACGTGGCTCGGGATCCATTGCACGGTTACCTTACCTCCAAGTCTTTCGAGTCTACCCACGTCCTCCAATATGGCGTCAACCAAGTGGGTACTACGCTTCTCACTAGCCAGGACTTCGAGGGCTGATCTCGAGTCACAAAACAGTACCGTGTCGAAACCAAACATTTCCGACCCCTGCAGACTACAACTAACTATACCATTAAATTTTAACTTGGAAATACAATACAACATTATCATTATTTAACCCACATAGATGTATAAAAAAAATATTGTTCCAATTTAAAAAGGAATAAATAATTATTTTTTTTTAAAGTCCCCTTTCTTCTCTTCTAGAAATCGTGTGTGAAATAGGTAGTCTGAACAAAAAGGGTAACAAAATTTTAAAAATTTAAAACCATAATAAAAATGGGGCCTATTTATCAAGGTCCGTTTTGACCGGGACCATTGTCACAGGGGCCGTTTTGACCGGGGCTGTTTTGTCGGAGCTGTTTTGTCCGGGGCCGTTTTGTCGGTGAACCTGTTATACATTATCTATTACAGGCATTCCTTCAATATAGAAGATTTTTGCGTCCTACGCTTATCCATGATTTGTACATGTATTCAAACAATTATTACACACTATCATTGATAATATTTTATTATAAAAGAAATCAACCAATTTTTTTTTAAGTTTAACATAAACGTAATATTTAAATATTTAACATTTTAAAAAAATTACATATTAATTTTTTTTACTTACCTATGAGCAATAGAAGACGTTCACAAATCAACAAAAAGTTACAGGAAACTTGTACATTACCTCTCTTTGGAGAAGATCAATTCGATTATTTACATACGGTGTAAACAAAGAAACTTCGGGAAGAAATCGTTTTGAAAAGAAAATTTATCGCACGATAAAAGCCACAAAGTAGTCAGTAATTGTTCCTTGTTTGATAAGTGTAGCAGAAATTTCACTTCAAAAGTAGCAACGATAAAATAATGTGAAGTTGCTTCAACAACTATATACAACATTGTTTAACGAAAACTTTCATTCCATCAAGTAGTATGACATAACTCTGACTTTTTACAGCTTACTGTTAACAAGATTGTATGAAAAATTATACAAATCAGTTTACATTACTTAAATGTAATTTACATTATCTCATGTACATGTTTGGTCTTTTTTAAAGTATCAATATTGAATAATTTTAAACTGATACTTTAAATACAGCTAGAGCCCATAAGAAAGAATCTTGTATCAAGCTATTAAAAATCAATCGGTTCTCACCTAGTTTTGCAGTAATATAAATATTGCAAATGATATATCTTTTAGGTGTACACATGTGACTTTCATTTAGTGAAAAAAAATCAAGCAATATTATTAAGTTAATGCCCTTTTTTGATCAATGAAATTGTGGATTTCCGGTTCTGCACCGTATTGCACCTTCGTCTCGATAAAACTATCGTAGCTGCTTTCTTTACAGCAAAGTTTTTAACTTTCAGCATAAATGATGCTTTGTTTTGTCTTATATTTGCAATCTCAGCCATAAGAAAACGTGAATGCTTCATTTAACTTTGTCATGTTTAATTAATTTGACTACAAGTTTTATTAATAAGTAATGGCGACTGTTAAATAATTATAAATAAATTTGTCAAGAAGACGATGACAGATAACAAAACGTACAATAATGTTTTACATGGGTTCAATATTAACTTTTCTTAATTAATCCCTAAATGTCATTCAATAAAATTGTTGCACTCGATTTCAGAGTATCTACACACACAATTAATATCTAATTTTCGAATGGCGATATATGGCAGATTTAACTATTTAAATACCATGGTAAGACCTAACCACAACTTATATATATATACATATATATATTTGAATATTCAAAATGTCGATAAAGGTTATTGTGTCCATTGAGAGAGATCGTTTGCCTATCATGCAATGTTTCCTTTATGTCTAAGCTTCGTTGATCCGTGTGCAAAGTTAAGAAAAAAAAATTGTGCAAAGTTGCACAACGTCCATTTTTCGCGCAATGTTTAACAAAATTTGTTGCGCGGTGATTCTAAACTCCTGCGTGGCGTCGGTCAAATATCTGCGCAGCCGCACTGCTTAAAGGTAACATTGCTAACATGGTTCTAACACTTCGCTTACATATCACATGGAGACCAAACATCCACTACAGTATCAGAAACTTCCGCTGAGACAATCTAAAGCTATGTGAACGATTGTTCAGCTCGGCTGGTTATATTGTCGATCAGACCCACTCATCACTTGAACCAAATAATGTCAATACACTTGTCTGTTTGCGTTGTTGGTTAAAAGTAGTCATATAAAAAGGAAATTCCAGTGTTATTTCGATTTTTGACATGTACGTTTAATAAATGCTGCTTATGTCACCATAAATGTCAATTGTTGGATTTAATCGAAATTAACGATTAATTAATCGTTAATTTTTCAAAAGTTAACGATTAAATTTAAATTAATCGTTAACAGCCCACATATATATATCAAACTAAAAAGTGTGATAACATCTTGGAAACATAGTATTTCTACTTTCAGTTCTAAGACTTTATGCAAAATAGAGAAACATATTTAAAGATAGCATATTCCTCATTTAACTTCGTACAACTAATCTGGAACCACTTTCTAAATTTCTTTGTTCTATTTATCTTCACTCACGAGAAAAAAGAGTATCTTTAAAAATGTATAGTTACCATTAATTTTCAGTAGACAGCTAAAGGACTGTGCAGATCCTCCACAAACTGAATAAGAAAATGTAAAATTGTATGCTGAGTGTGTTGACAAATCGCTTGTCACAGTGTAGGTGACATTTTGTTCACTCGTCACCACCTGACTGTTGTTTACTGAAATAGTTACGTCACATGGGCTGGGGGCATTTAAACATTGGAACGTAATAACTGACCCATGTTGAATTTCTGCTGGACAGGCCGATGAGTAATCGTCTATTATCAGGTTGGTTGTTACGTTATCTAAATCTGGATGGCAAAAAAAAATATTGTCATTTATTTTATTACTATAATTTTGGTTATACTGATTTGAATAATGATATGACAAAAAATTATTTTCAAACTTTAAAGAAAATAATTCTCAAACTATCTGATCTTAAAAATTATACAATTTTGTACATCTGTTTTAGGATGGTTTTTTTATTGTTGTTTTTTTTTAAATTATTTTAAATTACACACATTTCAAGTGTACTATTCATTTAAAAAGCAACAACAGGAAAACTAAAATATATAAAATAATAATTAAAACACAACTTACAAACATGCTAGGTAATATTTCACTTTAAAAAAATTTGTTAGTGCATTGATACACGAAATATAGTTAAACTAAAATAAAAACAATTCGTTATGACTTACGATAGATGTGACCTTAATTATTAATGTGTTAATTAATTGAAATTTTGACTCCAAACTTTTGTCAGTAGAACTTACGAATTAAATTTGAGAAAAATATCGACCTACGATTGCTAAAAAGAGTTTATTAGAAAGTTTTGTTCGTTATTTCATGATATGTTTAAACTAGGGCTGTTAACGATTAATTTAAATTTAATTGTTAACTTTTGAAAAATTAGCGATTAATTAATCGTTAATTTCGATTAAAGCCAAAAATTAAAATTTATGTCATAAGTAACACTTATTAAACGTCCTTGTTGAAAATATAAATAATACTGGAATATCTCCTTTATATGTCATATTTTATTCAACTACGCAAAAAGACAAGTGTTGACATTATTTGATTCAAGTGATGAGCGGGTCTAAAATGACAATATAACCAGCTGAGCTGAAGAATCATTCACATGGAACTGAGGTAACTGTTATGCACAAAACAGTATTGGCAAAGAATGACATTATCGGATATCGATGTTCATTAAGTGTCCACCATTGTAGAGGGTTAATGGATTCAGGAACTTTCATCTCCTTTTTGTAACGCAGTAATTCATCAAAAGAGCTGACGTCAATTTTCTGTTTCTGACTCCATTACTGCCATTGGCGTAAAACGCTTTTCATTTGTTTTGATAAGTTGGCGAAGCGTTAAAACCATGGTAGACAAACTTTATCAACATTTTGAACATTTCCATCAGTCAATATTTTAAAACCAAAATGTCCATGTAATCATCAGGAAATTTATTTTTTATCGGCCGCTATTTGTTTTTTTTTCTTTTTTTTTACTTTTTGTCTTTCAATAATTTGTAAGTTAAAATAATTTAATCGTTAAAATGTTTTAACGATTAATCGAGAAATGAATCGTTAATTTCCGCAGCCCTAGTTTAAACTCTCTCTTCTTTATTTGCAATTTTCTTTAATTTAAAACATCACTAAGCAATACAATTATTTTTTCTTGCTATTTTTAAAACACTTCTTAATGAAGATATCGTTAATAGTATTGAAGCTGCTTGTTATTTAGTGAATGTTTTATAATTGATATCCCTATTTGAAAACAAATACAATTATTTATAAATAGGATATGATTTACTACTCACCATATATGTTTTTAATTTCATAGCTGTAATACCATCTACTCTCTATTTGAAAAGAAGCGTCAGCGAGATCTGCTGTTCTGTTTATAATTATTTCATAAATACTTCCATTCTTTAGCGCGCAGTAGCAAGGTTCTGTGTTTGGTGTATAACAAGTAACCAAACTGACGTTACAAAGCTGAAAAACAAAAAATGGATAAACCTAATTTCCATATTATGGAAATAAAATAGAAGAACTACAGTACAATTTTTAAAGATTACTTATATCATCCTTAACCATAAGCTCTATTCTTTAGGGAGATAAGGGACTGTTTTTGTCCGTCGTAATCGATGAGAATCACTCTTATCATATTACTCATATGCTTTGGCATTAATCTTTGCCATCTGGATACTTCTTTTTTAGACCTATTTGTGGCGAATCCGTTGTCTGGGGGAGATCTAGGTCCTCCCTTTGTCACAGATATAAACCAGCGTCGTCAACTCCGACAGAGTCTCTGCTGGTTAATGAAAACACAAAATACAACACTGGAAGTTGGAAGTATTCATCAAATCTTTATTCATTTCAAACAGGTGTTATCACATCGTCTCGACATGTCCATGTCCATAAATTTTACAACTTTAAAATAACTTTGACATCCTTCAAAGTACATCACGACCCAGTCTCTCTTCTCACTCAGTGTTCTGATCAGCTCTCCCTTGTGTCAATCAACACCACACTATTTATAGCCCGTCTGCTTTCATGAATTCATTAGTGACAAAACTCCAACTATTATGTAGACGTGAGCTCTTCTTAAGTCACTACCTGACTAGAGCTCACAACCATATCATTAAGTTTAAGACCAGTGATAATCATACCACAACATCCACTGCATCCGACCGTGGCACTATTCTTGAACATCAGACACGAGATGGTTGTGATGCCATCAGAAAGTTTATGAGCACGATCTTTCCTTGCCTTACTTCTGGACTTAGCAGCCTTTTATCTGTTTGCCTATATTAACATATTGACCAGGAAATACGCCCAGACAGCCAATGCGGATTCAGAAAAGAAAGTGGGACCATTTACATGGTGTTTTTAGAGATGCAGCTGTTAGGAAAGTGCCAAGATTAGAATAAGGACGTCTTCTCCATATAGACCTACATCGATCCTTTTCAAGTTCATGACCTTCTGGGAGCTAATCTCCTTTGGGGACTGTTGGTTACATCTTTATCCATTAATCTACTCACTTTCCATGTACCCAGATTAAGAGGAATAATCCTAGGCTTCTTCTTCGTTTTTAAATGGTAGAAATGGGGTCCCCGCCAGCCGTGGTAATCTGGTCAGGGAAATTTGAGCAGGCAATGTTTTGTGATTCCTTTTCTAGCCCCGTCTTCGTGCCATGGTGGTGAGCATTGCATTTCTCAAAGGAGGCTGATAAACTCCACAGCTACTCAGTGTAAGTAGTAAACGATCCTATGGCCTAAGCCGCCTGCATGCAGGTTTGTGACTAAGGCTGTGAGTGTAGCCTCATATTATGTTTCCCCACTTGCCTGTCCCGATAAGAATTAGACAAATTGGTAAATGGATGATGAAAATAACTTGCAGAGTTAATTTTTTTTTAAGTGAGAAGGACTAGCGCAACACTCTCGCCAAAAGCCATCTGATCCAAAAGCAAGAAGTTTTTGAGACATCTGGGTATGGGATTGGTTGCAGCAGATGACCAAGACGTCTTATTTGCATGTTAATGCTCTTAGCACTCAACAATGCTTTGCTGTGAAGCGCGTCCTACACGTAGGCCCATAGAAGATCCAGCGTGCAGGCAGCCGAAACCAGTCTTCACATGCTGGGTTGACAAATCCCACTTCACCGAGGTTTGTATCACATCGGTTACCCTGACCTGGTTTAGCCGGTCAGTCGAGACCACTTACCGGGATGTTGCCGCTGTACATGCTACAGCTACTAAGGCCGCGGGTGATAGCTGGCTGTCATGTTGGGACCAAAAGTGGCGAATTACACTAATAGAAGTAAGACTGATCCCAAACTAGATGCACTACCACATGCATGGACACCCAATACACCCCATATTGGACGCTGTTACAGCTTAACAGACGTGCTGGGTCTTTATTTTATTTTACTTCACTTGCCGTTCCAAACTATCCAATAAATTACTAAATTTGTATTCCTTTGACTTGTGATCCAAGCCAATGCCAATCTTAGTTTAAAAACTAAATTGACAGTCGCATGGTTTCTCACTAATGCCATTATTTCACATTTAAGTTCGTATGCTTTCTTATAATTAACATATATGGCAGATATAAACATAAGAAGTGTATACATCAATATTCCCATGGACTACTACCAAAAACCAATTGGGATTCCGAAAATAATTTTGGACCATCGACATGGTCTTTGCAGCTAGGCAGCTGAAAGAAAGTACCAAGAAAAGAATATGGAAGTGACTTAACCATTTAATGCAGTTTGCAGAGAGGGCTTTCGAAGATTTTGGCCAACTATGATTGCTCAAGAAAGTTTATAGCCATTCTAAGGCAGTTCACTGACGGCATACAGGCTCAAGTTCAAGACTAAGAAGAATCCTTTGAATCATTTCTATTTCTTTATGTTGTACAGCAATGTTGCGTTCTGGCCCAAACACTGTTAAATCTCATGTTTTCAGGCATGTTTACAGAGGCCTTCGGGGATATCAATAAAGTACTGTACATAAGGTATCCAACTGATGGTCACTTGTTCAATCTCAAGGGGCTTAAAGCAAAAACAAAGGTCAAGTCAGACACTATTCTGAACCTTATTTTAGCTAACGACTGTGCCCTTCACGCTGGCTCAGAAACATTCTTGCAACGTATTGTACATAAATTTTCCTTCCTATGCGTGCTCAAACTATGGAATTACAATCAGCACAATGAAGACAGATTTTCAGTAAACAACTGGCACCAGGCAAACCTTACTGTGCGCCTAAAATAATCATCAACGGCATGAAATTCAACGTAGTGGCCATTTATTAACTTGGCACATTCTTCAAGAGTACCAACTTTGATAGCGAATTGAACATATAAATCTCGAAAGCCAGTGCCACATTTGTCGGACAATATGACAGTGTCTGGAAAAGAAGCGGAATCAGAATACATAACCATACTGAAAATGTAGATGTTGCAGTGTGCCTTACTTTACCATTTACATGCGAAACAATCGATCGTGTACCAATGCCATGCGACGTTGCAAAATCGTTTTTACGCAAAAGACCGAGGAGAGTGCTCAACATAAAATGGCAGAAAAAAGTTCTAGGCATCGAAATAACTGTCAGGGCCGGACTCCCAAGAGATCATACAGCCCTTATGAAGTGACAACTAGGATGGGTAGAGCATGTCGTACACATTCCGTGAAAATTGGTTTCCAAAGAGGCTCCTCTAGGCGAGCTTACTGATGGGCAGAGAGCCCGCGGAGATCCATGTAAGTGCTACAAATATACGATTAAGAACGCATTTAAAGCCTATGGCAGTGGGAAAAATCCTGGGAGACGGCTTCCAGTGACCGAGACCGTTGCGTTTTATAATACTAAACGGTGCAGCAGTCTGTGATGCAAACACTCAAATTGCTTTCAAGTCCAGACGTCATGCCAGGAATGATCGTGATCACAACCTTACTGGTGGTATCACAACTATCTCTTATATGACGGTCTAGAATATGGCTAATAAGCTCCATGGGGCACACGTGGCTGTCAAAGTACATAACTAATATGTAATGATAAGAGTGGTCCTTGTCGATTACGACGTACAAACAAAATACATTAAAAGTACTGTAAGAAATCACTATAAAAAAACCATTACATTCTCTAAAGTACAGACCTGTGTGTAGTTGTATAGACTGGATGTTCTTATTTGAAAATTCCTATAATCTGGTATTTGGTACGTGTATGCATTTAAAATCCATTTAATCAGATAAAAATCAACCCCATTTCTTAGGCCACTCGTACAAGGAGAGACGTAAATGACGCCTTTCGTAAAAAGTATAGGTCCATCACCTTGGATGTCTGTTTTAAAAAATAATTAAATAAACAATAAACTTTATTATCATTATTTTACTCATTTTTTTGGTGCTCTTTCATTTAAACAACGCATCAATAAGAATTTCACAAATGTGTTAAGTTATAAAAATAATGCTTTTTAATTGTACATCCAAAACATTGTTCACTGTTAAATTGATCAACGTATCTCTACTGCAACTGCGTCTCGTTCGTGCAAATAAGTCGTTATTCGTAGACACTAAAATTGTGTAGTATCGGCATATTATATACCAAACTATTTATATAATTAATAGCAAAGATCCAGAAATTGTGTGCAGGTTTGTATAAAGTTACCCACAGAAATGTCTCATTTGGTGAGGAAAACAGAAGAGGAAAATATAATAAATATATTCCTCTTATTTCAGTAACATATGTATTATCTCTGATTAAGTTTCGATTAATATATCAACCATCTCATAGATTTTTGATAATTCAGAATATGTCCCATATATAAATGTATATAGTTTATCTATCATAAGTAATGTTCCAAATAAATACTTTTCAATGTCCTTAATAATATAGTCAACTTTTTCATAGTATACACTGTATGGCTTTTTTTTTATTGGAATGATGTAAACTTATTGCTTTATATTTACTTACATTATTTACTTTGCTTATTATTATCTTATCTTATCTATTACAGACGCTCAAACCAATACAAACGGTTATTTTGTCCTACGTTTATCCATGATTTTAAATGTTGATAAAGTTTTGGTTTTCTGTGGTTGATCAGGTAACCCATTCCAAGCCGGAATTCCAGACTTCAAGAACGATAATCTTTATTTTAAAGAAGATCCGATACAGTTAAATAACACTTTATTACTTTTCATCCGTTTCCAAATATTCTGTCTTATGGTACGTATTTGCTGTAAAAATATTTTACACCTCAGAGATTTACGTACAAAAATAAATACATTTATATATAGTCATATTGGTTTTATTTGAAATTATAGCTTAATAACTATATCCATGTCATAAATTCAGCTATTTATTCCTGGCTAAAGAGAAGACTTACCTGTAATGGCAATCAGGACAAAAAGAAAGATGGCTGCAGCTGTAGGTGCGCTGTAAGACACATGTGTTGTTCTAGATTTACTCATCGTAGAGTTCTATTGGAAAGTAATACAACGTTAAGTCGATAGACGCCAAACAACGTTACGTCGTTAGACACCAAACAACATTAAGTCATTAGACACCAAACAACGTTAACTCATTAGACAGTAAACAAAGTTAAGTCATTAGACACCAAACAAAGTTAAGTCATTAGACAGTAAACAAAGTTAAGTCATTAGACACCAAACAAAGTTAAGTCATTAGACACCAAACAAAGGTAAGTCATTAGACACCAAACAACATTAAGTCATTAGACACCAAACAACATTAAGTCATTAGACATCAAACAACGTTAAGTCATTAGACACCAAACAAAGTTAAGTCATTAGACAGCAACCAACGTTAAGTCATTAGACACCAAACAACATTAAGTCATTAGACACTAAACAACGTTAAGTCATTAGACAGCAAACATCGTTAAGTCATTAAATACCAGACAACGTTAAGTCATTAAGCACAAAACAAGGTTAAGTTATTAGACACCAAACAACGTTAAGTCATTAGACACCAAACAACGTTAAGTCATTTGGCACCAAACAACGTTAAGTCATTAGACACCAAACAACGTTAAGTCATTAGACACCAAACAACGTTAAGTCATTAGACAGCAACAAACATTAAGTCATTAGACAGCAACAAACATTAAATCATTAGACACAAAACAACGTTAAGTCATTAGACACCAAACAACGTTAGGTCATTAGACACAAAACAACGTTAAGTCATTAGACACCAAACAACGTTAGGTCATTAGACACCAAACAACGTTAAGTCATTAGACAGCAACAAACATTAAGTCATTAGACACCAAACAACGCTAAGTCATTAGACACAAAACAACGCTAAGTCATTAGACACCAAACAACGTTAAGTCATTAGACACCAAACAACGTTAAGTCATTAGACACAAACAACGTTAAGTCATTAGACACCAAACAACGTTAAGTCATTAGACACCAAACAACGTTAAGTCATTAGACACCAAACAACGTTAAGTCATTAGACACAAAACAACGTTAAGTCATTAGACACCAAACAACGTTAAGTCATTAGACACCAAACAACGTTAAGTCATTAGACACCAAACAACGTTAAGTCATTAGACACCAAACAACGTTAAGTCATTAGACACCAAACAACGTTAAGTCATTAGACACCAAACAACGTTAAGTCATTAGACACCAAACAACGCTAAGTCATTAGACACAAAACAACGTTAAGTCATTAGACACAAACAACGTTAAGTCATTAGACACCAAACAACGTTAAGTCATTAGACACCAAACAACGTTAAGTCATTAGACACCAAACAACGTTAAGTCATTAGACACCAAACAACGTTAAGTCATTAGACACCAAACAACGTTAAGTCATTAGACACCAAACAACGTTAAGTCATTAGACACCAAACAACGTTAAGTCATTAGACACCAAACAACGTTAAGTCATTAGACACCAAACAACGTTAAGTCATTAGACACCAAACAACGTTAAGTCATTAGACACCAAACAACGTTAAGTCATTAGACACCAAACAACGTTAAGTCATTAGACACCAAACAACGTTAAGTCATTAGACACCAAACAACGTTAAGTCATTAGACACCAAACAACGTTAAGTCATTAGACACCAAACAACGTTAAGTCATTAGACACCAAACAACGTTAAGTCATTAGACACCAAACAACGTTAAGTCATTAGACACCAAACAACGTTAAGTCATTAGACACCAAACAACGTTAAGTCATTAGACACCAAACAACGTTAAGTCATTAGACACCAAACAACGTTAAGTCATTAGACACCAAACAACGTTAAGTCATTAGACAGCAACAAACATTAAGTCATTAGACACAAAACAACGTTAAGTTATTAGACACCAAACAAAGTTAAGTCATTAGACACCAAACAACGTTAGATCATTAGACGACACCAAACAACGTTAAGTCATTAGACACCAAACAACGTTAAGTCATTAGACACCAAACAACGTTAAGTCATTAGACACCAAACAAAGTTAAGTCATTAGACAGCAACAAACATTAAGTCATTAGAAACCAAACAACGTTAAGTCATTAGACACAAAACAACGTTAAGTCATTAGAAACCAAACAACGTTAAGTAATTAGCCACCAAAAAACATTAAGTCATTAGACACAAAACACGTTAAATCATTAGACACAAAACAACGTTAAGTCATTAGACACCAAACAAAGTTAAGTAATTAGACACCAAACAACGTTAAGTCATGAGACAGCAAACAACGTTAAGTCATTAGACACCAAACAACGTTAAGTCATGAGACAGCAAACAACGTTAAGTCATTAGACACCAAAAAACATTAAGTCATTAGACACCAAACAACGTTAAGTCATGAGACAGCAAACAACGTTAAGTCATCAGACACCAAACAACGTTAAGTCATTAGACACCAAACAACGTTAAGTCATGAGACACCAAACAACGTTAAGTCATTAGACACCAAACAACGTTAAGTCATTAGACAGCAAACAACGTTAAGTCATTAGACAGCAAACAACGGTAAGTCATTAGACAGCATATGGCGTTAACAAAGATTATGTTATAAAACAATCCAATGTTGCACTTGTTTGGTCATTAACAAGCTAAGAAAAAAAAAGATGCTATGCAGCAGAAATGACAAACAAGTCCATTGGGAAGTTTCAGATAACAGGCGATTAAAAGCCATATGAAGCATAGCTTACATTTTATAGATATTAATATGTAACGTACTGTTTAAAAAATACTGCAGTTTGTTCGTTTTTAATGTCAATTTCGTGCTAGAATAGGGCTAATAAGCCACCAGAGAACACACGTGGTGGCCTAGCACAGATCAAATGCAAATATGATGAGTGTGGTCATCTTGGACTACGACGGGCGAACAACTATTTCAAGGAATCAAAAAGTTGCTTTAATACAAACTTGGTCGATTCAATAATAATAGTCTCCAATCATTAATAACATAAAAGAATACACAATTACAGGGTATATCACATTTAAAATTGCCATTCTATAAACGTGCTGTTTAAAAGGGGGAGGTGCGAGATATTCATAATCATGTATTGCGTTGTCACATATTTATTTATTTTTTAAAATATTAATTCAATTAATATTCTTCTTTTTTAAGATGTAGGCCTTTTTGAGATGAAATACCAGTTAAAATTTTACTTTGAGGTTGTTGTTTTTTTAAAATTGTTAAAGTAAGTTTATTAACGACTTTTAATATACCCTTCCAAATGTTTATTCTTCTATAGAATCCTTACCTCCAAATGACACGTTTTACATCCAGCTAAAACAACACGGTATTAGTTAACAAAAACTTAAATTTCCACAGAAGTGACAAACTATTAAACTTGACTCAATAACAATAAAGAAACGCAATGCGTTTGTCGAAGTTTCAGTCCTGACTATCATGGTTCACAGTGGTTAACTAGTAGGTTGAAGGGGTGCAATGATTCCATAAATAATCTAATATCTCAGCGTCAAATAGAAGGTCGATTGAAATAATTATTAAGTTTTTTAAGAGAAATCACCTAAACCAATTACTTTAATTTCATGTAACAATACAATTGGTTTTGAAGTTTTATCTCTCATTATCTAAATCAAATAAATAGTATTGTTACAAAATGCTTTTAGAACCAGCATGTAGATCCAATTTCTACAATACGACAAATATACAATTAAAACCATGTTTAGTCTTAAATACAGTTAATAATAATAATAAGAATGATAATAATTATTATTATTACATAAAAATATGAGGACTTCTATAAAATTTCATAACTAGTCTACACAAAAAATTACATGAAAAATAAAGGTATGTATGATGTATTAAACAGTCCCTTTATCAATTACACTTTAATAAGTGTAATTGATAAAATGAATGTTTAATACATCTTACTTTTTTCATTCAACAGCTAAAGAGAACTTCTGATATGCATTTTTTAAAAATAAATGTCAACAACAAGCATAGAAAAATACACGTACAATCGTATAACTAAGTTTTAGAATCCTTGTTCTTATTTATAAGTGTTAAAATACACCGAATTGGATCGCACCTTGCCTCGTTACACAGTTCTTTAGTGTAAACGTCAGTCTCAGATTCCTTGACGCCAGTACATGTCTGAACGTGTTTTAGCGGCCTTGAACTCTGAGTGTATCACGTGTTCCCTTTTTTCTGCCCCAGGTATACATTCAATCCCTCAATCTGGTCTTGTCTTACCTATTCAGACGCTCCTTCAATGTAGAAAGTTATTGCGTTCACAGACCATGACGGTTCCACCTTATTCCAGCCACCTTTGTTTCCCTTACTATTAATATGTACCCATTCAGAGCTGGGTGGATTCAGGTAAACATTTGGCACCGGGAACAAATTCCCTGCCTTCAAGGAGAATCGAATCTTAAGTTATCTGTAAGCTGAGTGGCTGCGCATATATCTGACCGAAGCCGTGCAGTAGTTTAGAATTAGTGAGCAGCAAATTTGTAGAATGTTGTACAAAAAATGTGTAACTTTACACACTAATTTGTTTGTTTGCTTGTTTGTTTGATTTATGTTTGTTTTTGTTTTTTTTTCACTGCACACGGACCAACGAATATTAGAGGGAACGATGCTCGTAACCATCGGAACGCCAGCCGAGTGCGCATGTCACTCGACCCATTTGCCCCTCGCTTTCTAAGCGACTTCCGGCGGTTGAGGGCTGGGTTAATACTGAAGAATTTTCGATGGGTTAACGAGTTCAAGGAAATTATTCTAAATTTAAATATTTAATACCCGGGAACTAAATTTTTAAAAAGACTAAGCAAAGAATACAATTTTGACTTTAAAAAGTTCGTTAAAAACCAACTCACATTAAAATTTTCACAAAAAAAAACGATAATAATTTATAATTGTTTAGGCTCCCGGTCTCAGGGTAACTTTACGCGGTGACAGCAAACCTTAGATGTGGAAAAGAATAGTGAAGGGGAGGGTTTTTTTTAAAAAAGGGAAGGAAAAGATCAACTCCCTGTTGGGTTTTGTTTTTTTATTGACAGCCGTTGAAGTCAGACTTCACGCTTCACTGACTTTGTTATGCCACATTGTTCAAAATCAAAAGCTTGCACACACGGATCGATTTGCTGTTGTGCTTGGTTATGACAGAATTTCTGACCTACTAAAAAGATGTAATCCCAAAAAAAGCAGAAATTCTTTGAGAATATTTTTCAAATTCAAACAGAAAAGCGTGGTTAATGACGTCATTTTGAAGTTTCGGGAGGGGTAACCAACTTATGGTAAAATTGATAGTCGGGTTGTAAAAAATCGATTTTTAAAAATTATAACATATTTGTTTACTTTAACATCTTATGAACAATATTGCATATCTAAAATATAATTAAATAATGTATTTATTGTTCAATTTGACTTTGAATAACATATGTCAATCAAGAAAATAGGTTTTATTTCCCAAAATGCTGCTATTTTGCCAATAACAATCGACTACTTGCTATACTGCTTTCCCGTCACATAAGGTATCGTTGGAAAGGCCATAGAATCGTTGTGCTTGCTGACCTATTTTCTTGTATATATAGACTGCCTACAAAGCCAATTGAAAACTTGAAATGTTTCACCGTTTCAAAATACTATATTATCATTGGTAGCCATAAATATTTTACTCAATGTTACTATATTTAGTACCGGGAAAACCGAGTCCCGGTGAACGTCTGACCACAATGCACCACGAAAGTTTTTTGGAGAAACCATTTTCGCTCTATCATTTTCTCACGTTGTGATCAATCGATCTACAACTTTCCGTCTCGAGAACTAGTGGCTTCTACAGGGGCTCGACGGACGAGTAGGGTTGCGGGTCACGGACCTGACCGCGACCCAAAACCTACAACTATTCTAACTATTTATTTGAAATAAAAACGTGAACAATTCAAATAATAATCTGAAACCATTAATTCCATTTAGAATTAAAATAATGCACATTTCAATGTTTTATCACCTTTAAAACTGTCATTTTGTGAACATGCCATTTAAAAAAAGGAGGGGAATATTCACAATTATTAAATATTTGAAATAATTGCATTATCACACGTTTATGAGCACATGAGTTTATGAAAAAATAATTAAGTTAATTAATTATCTCAACTTTATTGTTTACAGATTTATGCTATCTTTAAGACGAAATAGCAGGATAACATTTTACTGTGAATTTGTTTTTTTTTGCTTTTTAATGTTGAACGTAGATTCATTAACACATTTGTATAATCACTTCCAAATGTAAATTCTTCTATAAAACCATTATCTTCAAATGACAAGTTTTAAATCCACCAAATAATAACCCTATATTAGTTGTTACTAAAATGTTGTTTTCATAGATGTGACATAAACGGTTCAAGCTGAATCAATTACATCCAAAAGAAAAACTCAATGTGTCTGTTGAATGTGAAGTCTTGAGTATAGTGGTTCAAGTTGAATCAATTACATCCAAAAGAAAAACTCAATGTGTCTGTTGAATGTGAAGTATTGAGTATAGTGGTTCAAGTTTGAATAAATTACATCCAAAAGAAAAACTCAATGTGTCTTTTGAATGTGGAGTCTTGAGTATAGTGGTTCAAGTTGAATCAATTACATCCAAAAGAAAAACTCAATGTGTCTGTTGAATGTGAAGTCTTGAGTATAGTGGTTCAAGTTGAATCAATTACATCCAAAAGAAAAACTCAATGTGTCTGTTGAATGTGGAGTCTTGAGTATAGTGGTTCAAGTTGAATCAATTACATCCAAAAGAAAAACTCAATGTGTCTGTTGAATGTGGAGTCTTGAGTATAGTGGTTCAAGTTGAATCAATTACATCCAAAAGAAAAACTCAATGTGTCTGTTGAATGTGGAGTCTTGAGTATAGTGGTTCAAGTTGAATCAATTACATCCAAAAGAAAAACTCAATGTGTCTGTTGAATGTGAAGTCTTGAGTATAGTGGTTCAAGTTGAATCAATTACATCCAAAAGAAAAACTCAATGTGTCTGTTGAATGTGAAGTCTTGAGTATAGTGGTTCAAGTTGAATCAATTACATCCAAAAGAAAAACTCAATGTGTCTGTTGAATGTGAAGTCTTGAGTATAGTGGTTCATAGTGGTCACCAAGTAGGGGGGAGGGGTTTTATTTAACAATAATAAGGAGTGTAAAGTATTATCATTGAATATCTGAATCAATTAAATATTGACATTCAAAAATGTATGTAGAACCAGCGTAACATTCAAAATATCTCCAAAAGACATATTCAAAAATAAAATTATATTATTTTTAAATACAATTACTAATATTAAAATGACAATAGTTATCATAATTATTGCTATAAAAGTAGTAAATGAGAAATGTGATTAAAACATTTTAAATACACCAAACATTACTTGGCATGGATTAAAGATGTGTGTCAAATATAAAGGGTTTGGGGAAATCTATTTAGCAAATACACATATTAAAGTGGATTCCCTTTTCATCCAATATTTTAAAAACAAATTAATTTATTTTTCGTTTTAAAATAAATGTCAATTGCAGGTATAGAAATATACACTTACAATCGCTTTATCAAAGTATTAAAATACTTGTCCTTCGTTAGTAGAGCTTAAATACACTTCGACTTAGATCACACATTGCCTCCTTGAAAAGCTGTTTTCATTGGAAGTTCAACACATTTCTTAGTGTAACCTGTAAACATCAATCTCAGATCCTTTAACTCCAGTAAAGATCTGAACAGCCTTGAACTCTCAGTGAATCACGTGATCCCTTTCTTCCTGCCACAGGTGTACCATTAACAGCCTTGAACTCTCAGTGTATCATGTGATCTCTTTCTTCCTGTAACAGGTGTACCATTAACAGCCTTGAACTCTCAGTGAATCACGTGATTCCCTTTCTTCCTGCAACAGGTGTACCATTAACAAACTTAAAATTTCAGTACATCACGTGATCCCTTTCTTCCTGCCACAAGTTTAACATTAACAGCCTTGAACTCTCAGTGAACCACGTGATCCCTTTCTTCCTGCCACAGGTGTACCATTAACAGCCTCAACCTCTCAAAGCGACACGTCATCCCTTTCTTCCTGTCACAGGTGTAGCATTAACAGCCTTGAACTCTCAATGAATAACGTGATCCCTTTCTTCCTGCGACAGGTTAACCATTAACAGCCTTGAACTCTCAGTGAATCACATGAACCCTTTCTTCCTGCGACAGGTTAACCATTAACAGCCTTGAACTCTCAGTGAATCACGTAATCCCTTACTTCTTGCCACAGGTGTACCATTATCATCATTAAACTCTAAGTGAATCACGTGATCCCTTTCTTCCTGCCACAGGTGTACCATTAACAGCCTTTAACTCTAAGTGAATCACGTGATCCCTTTCTTCCTGTAACAGGAGTACCATTCACAGCCTTGAAATCTCAGTCAATCACGTGATCCCTTTCTTCTGCCACAGGTGTACCATTAACAGCCATAAACTCTAAGTGAATCACGTGATCCCTCTCTTCCTGCAGCAGGAGTACCATTAACAGCCTTGAACTCTCAGTGAATCACGTGATCCCTCTCTTCCTGCCACAGGTGTACCATTAACAAACTTAAAATTTCAGTACATCACGTGATCCCTTTCTTCCTGCCACAAGTTTAACATTAACAGCCTTGAACTCTCAGTGAACCACGTGATCCCTTTCTTCCTGCCACAGGTGTACCATTAACAGCCTTAAACTATCAGTGAATCACGTGATCCCTTTCTTCCTGCCACCAGTGTACCATTAACAGCCTTAAACTCTTAGTGAATCACGTGATCCTTTTCTTCCTGCCACAGGTGTACCATACAACCCCACGCTTTCTAAGCCATTTGGGGTTGTGGAGCGCTGAGTTTTATACTAAAGCAATATCTACTTAATCTAATGGATAACCATTGAAATGAACATATTCTACATTATACACTGGATAAAGATTTAAAGGAACATATTATAAATTATCTACTGGATAACGATTTCAAGGAACATATTCTATATAATCTACTGGATAACGATTTCAGGGAACATGTTCTAATTTAATACTTAAAAACACATTTTTTAAACAGGCAAAAAAATAAAAAGAATACAAGTTTGACTAAAACACTTCTTTAAAAAAAACCTATCAAGTTAAAATTAGAAAAATAATGCAATACTAATTGTCTAAGTGGTCGGATAACCCTAGGGTATCTCACAGCCATGACAGCAAACCCGAATTAGGAAAGGATATTGAAGGGGAATGGTTTGTTGTATTTTTTTTAACAAAGGGACACCGTGTCTGTTTTTTATTGACGGCCGTCAGACTTTACGCTTCACTGACTTTGTTATACCATATTGTTGAAAATCAAAAGCTTGCACACACGAATTCATGCGCTGTTGTGTTTGGTTAGGGCAGAATGTGTCACTTACTAAAAAGATATAATCCCAGTTAAAGAAGATATTCTTTGATACTTTTTCAATTTCCTTAACAGTAAAGTGTGGTTAATGGCACCTTATGAAGTGTTAACAAAAAATAAATTGTTTAACTTATGCAAATCTTACGACGGTAATTTTCTTTACATTTTATCAGAAACGAACAATAGCAAACACATTAATTGTCATTCACTTTCCATACCCATCATTTTCATTACCTATAATGTTAAGTGTTGTTTTAATCAATCTCATCTATGTATGTATGATTTACGAAAGCGAGTATGTGCAAATAAGAATGACGAATGATCCTTGCTGGGTTCGACTAATCAGTTTATGTTTGTCATGTCTCGAGACACTTGCGTTCACTTGCGTTGTTCCTTCACAGAATAAGATTCGCGGTGTAGTGGTTATCACGTCCGCCTTACATGCTGAAGAAAAAAGCCTAAGAAAAAATTTCAATATAAAATGGCAGGAAAAAGTTCCAAACACCGAAATATATGCCAGGTCAGGACTCCCCAGCATCAACACTAGCCTCATGCAAAGCCAACTACTCTAAGCTGTGGGGCGTATCTGGCATATACTATTAGGAGCAGAAACCAAGCAAATTGAAATCAGTGACTTATATATTTTGTAGAACAACTAACAAATTTTCAAATCGTAAAATATCCCAAAATAATACAGACGCTCCTATAATAAAGGGAAGAATTGATTCCTGTGTGTATCCTTGATGCATTTCTAGTTTTGCTTCATAAAAGCTGTTTATGTAATGCTTATTACATTTTCACGCACTCTTTAACAACCGCTTAGACAATGTGTATGCACTGAAAATACACATTATCCAGTTAAAATAACTGTTCACAAGACAACTGATACAAGTCATTGCTCTGTTTCTTGTGGCCTATTTAGAAATCTTTAAATTTAACCTATTGTTTACCCGGCGAATATTTATAATAAAGAAACACGTTACACTATTGTTGTCAGTTATAAATATGTTTTATGTTACTGTTAACTCTACATAAATCAGACAATATGCTACTTTATCGACCTGAAACTCATTGCAAACCAAAATATTTTTATTTAGTCTAAAAGAAAAGAACGTAAACAAATATTTAACAAATATTAATTGGTGAAATATAATAAATCTTTTAATGGTCAAAACATAGCAGATTGCTAAAATTACTTCGTTAAAGAAATATTTTTTAAAGAAAACAACAAAAAAACATCATGACCACTTTGAAGAAAAACAATTCTGAGCTACGTTCCTCAAAAATATAAAAGTAAGTTATTAAAACATTTATAGTTACCAACAATTGTAATTAGCGGGGAAAGAACTGTGCTGATACTCAACACTGAATAACATCACTTACAATTGTGTGTTGAGTGTGTCTTAACATTGGGGAAGGGGGTAGTTAGAGTGTAGGAGGCATTTTGTTTGCTTTTTACTCTGCGTTTTTGTTTACAGAAATCGTTATAATGCAAGGACTGGGACAACAGAGACATTGTAATATCAGATCCTTGTGGAGCTATTGATGTACAGGTCAATAGGTCATCGTTTTTATTGCCAGGCTAGTTGTCACATTATCCAAAAAGAGACGGTGAAAATCAATATTGTAAATGATCCACTAAAATATGTCAATGTTATTCATATGAATGTTTTGGAAAGTATTGGATAACTATTGTAACACAAATTCAAAATATTACAAAAAGTAAGAAAAAACAAGAAATACAAACTCAATTGAGTATTTAACACATCACTGGATCCAAGACTTCCTTTTGGGCAGGGAGCAAACTGTAATAATTAATGGATCTAAATCTGCACCAATAAAGGTTAACTCAGGAGTTCCACAAGGAACTGTGCTAGGTCCCTTACTCTTTTTAATTTATATAAATGATTTACCCAACAACATCTCAACAGGTACAAAACTTAGGTTATTTGCTGATGATTGTATAATCTATAGAACAATTAAAACAGAACAAGATAGCAACATTTTACAAAAAGACTTAGATGAATTGATAAAATGGGAAACCAACTGGAGTATGTCTTTCCACCCAGAAACGTGTCAACTGTTAAGAGTAACAAAGAAAAAGAAACAAATAAATTCAAAATATTACATTCATGGAAAAGAACTGACCCAAACTAAAGATGCAAAATACTTAGGAGTCTTAATAAATGAGAAACTATCATGGAATCCCCATGTAAATGAAGTTATTAAAAAATCAAACAAAACCTTAGGCTTTATAAAAAGGAACTTTAACAAATGTAATAGAGATATAAAACTAAAATGCTACCTCACTTTGGTGAGACCTGTACTAGAATATGCATCTTCTGTATGGGACCCATCCACCAAAGAAAACATTGATAAACTAGAACAAATTCAAAAAAGAGCTGCCAGATTCATTACTGGAGAATATTCGAAACTGACAAGAATAACACCATTAGTTAAATCATTAAAACTTGAAAAACTAGAGGATAGAAGAACCAAGAGCAAAGTAGTAATCATATATAAAGCAATTAATTCTAATTTAGAAATACAACACAAAGATAACTTAATACAACCCTCAGATAGACATAAGGATAAAAACACCTTTCTTATTCCGCATGCAAGAACAAACACATACAAGTTTTCCTTCTTCCCGTCCGGAATTCGGGCGTGGAATGGGTTGCCTGAAGAATCAAGGAAAACCAACACTTTATCAACATTTAAATCTCTAATAAAAATGCAGGACTAAACACAAACCATAGATAAGCGTAGGCCGCAATAATCTTCTGTATAGAAGGAGCGTCTGTAAACAGATAAGATAAGATAAGATAACACAATTTCCAAAAAGAATGTCCAATTTTATATTCAAGGGAAATCATTCTAGATTACATTAAAATTCGATTCAAATAAGTAATTCTTAAAGTAAACACAATATGACGTCATATCGCCCCACACTACATCACACCAAGAATGTGTCAATATAATTCGCACCACGCAACAATCTAACATAAGCATTCACAAAGCGGGAAAACCCCTAACTATCATTCTAGATTAAATTAAAGGTAATTTCAAAACAATAATTTTGAAACTAAACAAAACAATTGCTTTAAAAAAGTCGAATGTCATATTTTGTCTGACCAATCAGTCTTCAACTTTGTTCTAAAGACTATTAGCAATCGTTTGGCGTTTATTTCAACCCGGCATGTGTTATGGTTGGCGAAATATTGACAAAATACCGATTTCTTAAAGGTTTTTTATGATTTTCCAGGAAATCAAATAAACCTGTTCGTTTTTTTTTGTTTTGTTTTGTTTTTGGTATTTTTGTGTGTGGCCTTTGCACATCCTTGAAACCTGATTATCATATTTGCAAAAGACCCGTACCCTCTGTCTGGTATGGTTAAGGATGAGTTGCATGTGCAAGCTCTACAGACATTTCAAATTTATAGGAGAATATTGTGTAATATCATTTAACAAAAAAAAATAAAAAGGAACTCATACATACGATAATTCAAAAACATTTTGGAACTTGAATTAATACTCCTGGAGAAATCAACCATGTCGTGATTTTAAAAACATTTTCATGGAGAGCTGCCGTTTGTCTAGAACATCTTCATAAAAATTGTCATTTTGTGCAACAAAGTAGCAAGATTGTTGGTTCAATGTAAAACAGTTGCTGCATATCTAAAACAAAGATATAATTAATCTTCATATAATAAATTCGCTTAAAGAACGAATACTTGTTTTCTTTGTTTCGTTTTTATGCATCAAAGTCAATATCATCATCATCATCATCATATTCATCATACATATATAATTACACTAAATTATCGCTGATTGTGGCCTAACGCTACATCATAATCCTTTTGGTATCCAGATTAACATTAACCAAACAACGCACGAACCTATGATGTCAGCATTTGTGTTGTAAAAAGTGCTGACTGACTCAATGAGTTATTTTTTTGGTGCAGTAATTTAGTCCGCTGCTTTCTAAAATTACTTTAAAAATCGTGTGGCGATTAGCACTGTAAAAAATAGTATATACATACTTTGTGTAGATTTCAGGAATATTTCGTATTTATCATAAAAGAATAAGTTGCTTGGACTTTTGACCAAAAAAAGAAAACCCCTATTATAAAATACTTTGTGTAAATTTAAGAAAGTTTAATATTACGTATTTATCTTACAAGGACAAGTTAGTTGGGCTTTTGAAAAAGGTTGGCGCCTTAGGCGCCCTTAAAATTACACCTTTCAAATAGTTTCAAGTACCAATACAACAATCTAGAGCTAGAGGGAAGAGTAATAAATAAAAGACACATTTTAATATGTGTTCTCCATGCTTTCATTGAAGCCTTTTAAAAAATCTAGCATATAAGTTGGTAGCATTTAATTTTAATTATGCGAACAAATGCGTTTAGTTTTAAAGTGTTTCCTACATATATATTTTATTTATTCCTTTCCTATTCTTTGGGAAATATTACAATTAATACCCATACTGGTCATATATTGGAGAATGGAACAGATCTTACAATTAATACCCATACTGGTCATATGTTGGAGAATGGGACAGATCTTACAATTAATACCCATACTGGTCATATGTTGGAGAATGGGACAGATCTTACAATTAATACCCATACTGGTCATATCTTGGAGAATGGGACAGATCTTACAACTAATACCCATACTGGTCATATGTTGGAGAATGGGATAGATCTTACAATTAATACCCATACTGGTCATATGTTGGAGAATGGGACAGATCTTACAACTAATACCCATAATGGTCATATGTTGGAGAATGGGACATATCTTACAACTAATACACATACTGGTCATATGTTGGAGAATGGAACAGATCTTAAAACTAATACCCATACTGGTCATATGTTGGAGAATGGAACATATCTTACAACTAATACCCATACTGGTCATATGTTGGAGAATTGAAAAGATCTTAAAACTAATACCCATGCTGGTCATATGTTGGAGAATGGGACTGATCTTACAACTAATACCCATACTGGTCATATGTTGGAGAAAGGGACATATCTTACAATTAATACCCATATTGGTCATATGTTGGAGAATGGGACAGATCTTACAATTAATACCCATACTGGTCATATGTTGGAGAATGGGACAAATCTTACAATTAATACCCATACTGGTAATATGTTGGAGAATGGGACATATCTTACAATTAATAGCCATACTGGTCATATGTTGGAGAATGGAACAGATCTTACAATTAATACCCATACTGGTCTTATGTTGAAGAATGGGACAGATCTTACAACTAATACCCATATTGGTCATATGTTGGAGAATGGGACATATAATTTGTCTTCGATTGTGTAAAACATGTCTTTTGTGTAAACGTGCATTACTGATTCCTTCACTCGTGTACGAAATTCCCTTAACAATATTAACGTGTTAGTAACAGCCTTCAACTCTTCATTATACAACATGATGCTCTAGTCACCGTAAGCCTTTAATTTATATAAGATTGAAGTCATTGTCAAAGGATTAACAGGATTATTGAGAAACAGATCTAGAAACAGATAAAGACTAAATAACAACATATAAAAGTTTTGGGAATAAAACTTAAATACGTTTTCAAATAAAAAATAAATAAATACTAATTAATCTGAATAAGGGTAGAGCCTCAGAGTTTCAGAGAGTCTAAAGACTTTGAAAGAAATATTTGAGAATCTTAATTAAGCAAGCGATATTAAAATGGAAAGTAGTTAACAAAACTTAAAGGAATAGAAATTCGTGTGGGCTGCTGGCTATTAACTGCTGTTGTAATGTGACTTCACGCTTCACTGACTTTGAGGTGACAAAATTAGGGGAGCTGTCATTGAAAACACACAATTTTATTAATTCACTTGTCGATTACCTAGCATAAGACTGTTTTCGGCTCTGACAACTTTTGAAAAGGACCACGTAAGTGTTGTTATATATGGGTGGGAAATCTATGGAGTTTTGCTCTACGGAAGCCTGCAGAAATATCGTCTTTAAAAATCAATTAATTTCTAATTACAGATGATGTTTGCACTTCAAATGAGCCTGAATTTTGTTTAGCTGCGACCCCTCGATGATTCATTTCTTACTAATGAGGTCCTCGCCCTGAAGGGTTTTCCATTCACTGGTCTACTACTAAATGTTGTATTGCTATGTCATCTAATAATATTTTATCAATATCTTTAAAACAAAGATAATATTTTGATGAGGAAATTATTCTCCACAATAAAATATTTTATCAAATTAAAGCCAGAGATATTTTTCCTGATTGAATGATTGTGCGCTCTGAAATCTCGATACACACATAGAAAATATAAAATAAATAAATACACATTATTTAAACAATTAAACACACATAGAAAATATGAAATAAACTTTAAAACACATTATTTGAACAATTAAACATCTGCAAGGTTATTGTGCTTTAAAAGTAAAGATTTATTATTTTTTTTAAATTTGTAATGAAAATCCTAATAAACTTTAGCTTAGAGAAAACAGAAAAAAAAACAATTCCTTTTTTTCAATAAGATCCGTGTGCAAATTATAAAAAAATCGTGTGCAAAGTTGCGCAATGTACATTTTTGTGCAATGTTTTACAAAATTTACTTCGCGCTGATTCTAAACTCCTGCGTGGCGTTGGTCAAATATCTGCGCAGCCGTTCTGCTTAAGGGAACATTGCTACAATGGTTCAAACACTTCGCTTACAAATCACCTGGATACCAAATATCTTCTACAGTATTGGAAACTTCAGCTGAGACAATCAAAAGCTATGCGAACGATTGTTCAGCTGGAACGGTAATATTGTCAATAAGTGTTACTTATGACACCATATAAATTTCAATTTTCAACTTTGATCGAAATTAACGATTAATTAATCGCTAATTTTTCAAAAGTTGAAGATGAAATTTAAATTTATAGTTTACAGCCCTACTTGTTTTTAAAGAACACTGTAATAACATATAAGATATGCATTAAAATTGGATTTCCCGAAAACTCCCTCCCACAAAAAACCATTACTGACGTATTATAAAAAAAATACATTTGTTAAAACGGAATGGGAAAATTAATTATTCGATCTACCTTTTTACCGAAAGAAAAGTTTATAAACTTATAATTTACAATTCAATGAGACTAATTAGTATTGTTGTGTTGATTAAATGTTTCTTTGTATGTAACATACTAATATATGTACATATAAAATTGGAAGAACAAATTGTATCATTAAATCGTATTAATATCAAATCATGAAAACTATGAAATACAGAATTTTAATTTAAAACATATTCTTTTCTAACAATGTAAGTGGCAATCAGTATTCTCCAGAAATGCTTTCGACAGAAAGCCAATTTATTTTATCAAAGTGGCATGCCACTTGATCTCGTTCGCTACAATAAGGGATACAATATAAATGAATTGTTAAACCTTAGTTTAATTTTGAAAACTTACATCACTGTTTATTGCTAAAGTAATTTAAGGTGTAGAATAGGATAATGAGATTTCCCTTTTTGTACATATGATTACAAGCTAAATATTACTTTTATAACAATTATTAAAAAAAAACACTATAAGATAAAACCTTACAAAAATGCATGTGATAAAACACAGCATTCACGCGAACACCTAAATGTGTCAATAAGAACATGTAGGACAGCAGTCAGGAGAGCATTAAATGTAATATTAGAGAAGACTCTCTATGATTTAAAGAATAACTATATTAATTAAGATGAAATCAGGAAGATTTTAAGACATGCAGTCAAAATTAAAGTCTTTGTACATTACAGCTCGAAAAGGGAATTGCATTTGATTTAGAAAATGTCTAGTAATTTTCATTATAAAATTGAAACTGATTTTTAACACTGTAAAATAGTGTAATTTTGCTCATATGTATGTATAAAATTTACTATAAAGATTTTACTACATAAGTATTTGTAACTTTACTATTTATTTGTAGAAACACATTTATTTTTAGTAGACGTTTTAATATTTACAAAGGTGTTATCAGTTTAAAATAACTAATCTTTGTATAAAATGTTTTTTTATTCTGTTAAAAAATGTAAGAAATCTACATTAACTTGTGCTGTAAATATATTGTAAAGTTTTTAGACAAGAATGTAATGACAAAGTCGGATTAAGTCCATGGGGTAAATCGTGAGAGGTGACCGTTTGACCTTTTGCACTGGGTGACACCAAACTTAGTGACGCCTCTGCTCTTCTGTCCATTTCTTGTTGACATCTTTTAAGTGCGATAAATATTGCCACCTTGTTAGAATAATTATATTAAATAATATGAAACATCGTTAAACAAATTTTTAAAAAAAACAAATTATGCGTTATCGAAAGTGTTAAAATAATTTTCATCATAGTAAAATAAAACATTATCCTCATAATAATAATACTACTATATAGATTGACTGAGAAATAAATTCATTTTTAATACACTTTATAGTGGGCTTTCTGTTAAAACAAATTAAAGTAACACCTTTTCTCCGGCTTGATAATATTCAGTTGATTACCTTGAAGTTGAAGAAAGTAATGAATTTTCTAACAATTATATTATTCTGTAAAGTACATAACATATAATGAATTTATTTGTGCCAATTATATTTTTGTACACTCGAAATTGAAAATTATTTCTAGATAATAATTTACATACAGTAACCGATTTTGTCCTTTGCTGAAACGTTTACACATTTACATTTTTAATGAGAAATTATTAAGGCTTTATAACTATTGTATTTTTTGTATATATGTTTGTTTCTCTGTATGT
>CALYLW010001351.1:102500-149152 GCA_944989445.1 Ampullaceana balthica | reverse complement strand
TTAACAATATATACAATTATTTGGTTCCGCTCCGGCCCGATTGCACTTCATAAATCCAGCGGAATCAAATATTCAATTATCGGTTTTGGAAATTTAAAACTGATTGTCCCCTTAAAATCCGAATATCGTTTAACGATCTTAGTCATGTTGAAAAAAGTGGAGCAACAAAGGGCAGAAACAATATTTAAAAAAAAATAGATTAAAAAAAAATTATTAAAAAAATTAATAAATAAAAAAGTGGCGGACGTGATGAACACTACACTATATAACGAATCATATTTTATTCTGTGAAGGAAAAACGCGACTGAACGGCGAATTAAAGCAAGTAGCTTTGTTGCTATCTCCACCCCACCCCCCTTTTTTTTTCTTTTTATCTCAACACGCTTGCAATCTGTGATTTTTCAACCCCAGCGAGGGTCATTCGTCATGCCCCTTTGCACATGGTTGTTTAGGAGAAATATATATATATATATATATATATATCTATATATATATATATATATATATATATATATATATATATATATATATATATATATATAGATTGTAGTTATATTTATTAAACATGACAATCCAAATAAAAAAATGCATATTTTCTTATTACTCAGATGGCAACTAAAAAAAGCCCAACTAATTCATTTATGTATAAAGTTAAGAACTCGCAACTTTTATTGTTTTAAGGCAGCTACGGACAATACTAATTTTAAATTACATACTTTTATCGAGACAAATGTGCATTATTGTGCAGCACAGGACATCACCAATTTCAACTGTGCAAATAAGCCACAAGTTTGGTGTCACCCAGTGCGGTAGCTCATAGTGTCACCTTTCACGATTTACCCCAATAGACCTAATCCGAGTTTGTCAGTGCTATATAAAGGGAAATACATAATTTAACATTTTTGTGTCACCACTTTTTATGGTGTCACCCGATGCTGTCCGCACCCCTTAGTGACGCTACGTTTTATTGACTATGACACGATGTTTGTTCAGAAGGATATTAGATAAGTTTTTATTAAACTAATTTTAACAACATCACTAAAAATCATTAGATTCTTGTCTAAAAACTTTACAATATTTTCACACCACAAGATAATGTAGATTTCTTACATTTTTAACAGAATCAACAGACATTTATACAAATACGAGCAACAAAGTCCCGTCCAAGGACATTCCGCCACCGTTCGGTGGCATGTTGTAACTCCCCTCCAACATCCGTCTCGACCGGCATACATGTGAATCAAGTCAAAAAAACTATTCATTATAGTTAAAATAAATAACTCGTAAAAACAGTGCTTTTGACTATAAATCCCAACGCACATAACTCAAAATAAAGTCTTAGAAGAAAAACTGCACAAAAAATAAGTCGTTTTGAACGTCCGCGTAAACGTGTTCAATATGATTGGCTTTAGGAGTCATATGTGTTCGAGGGACCAATCGCTATGGAGGACCTGACAGAACGGACATAAAATTTGCCTTTTATACTATAGGATGAGTTATTTTAAACTAGATAACATTTGTAATAAACGTCTTGTGTTAATTGTGTTTCTACAAATAAATAGTAAGTTTACAAATATCATATGTATTAAAAGGATATCGATAGCGATTGGTCAGGGGGACACTGGACGATAATTTAATTACCGGTAAATTTGTTTTTACCTTCAATCATTGCATGGGATCAATACTAGAATGTATTTAGGGAAACATGAATAATACTACAATACATTATTTTGCTTTAAATTTTGTGTTTATACTAAGTTTTACCTAAACATATGTTTGACTAAATATAACCTGTTTGAAGTAGATTTTATTTTAAAACAAGTTGCGAAAATATTATATGCTTTTTTAAAGCACGATTTGAATATTAAAACTATTGTACATATTCCCCAAATCGATTTAATATCAGTAACAAATTTGACGTAACAACAGCTATATCCTGGTTGTGTGGGAGAGGTGATTAGTGAGGGATGCCTGGAATACACTGAAGTATTGATTAATTGTTTTTATTTTATTTTTACTCCGTATAAATGATAATAAGTTTCCGATTTTTAAATGGTTATTTTTGTCATTTCATTATTAGAGTTGTTTAAGTTTAAGCAGATGTCATTTCATTATTAGAGTTGTTTAAGTTTAAGCAGATGTCATTTCTTTATTAGAGTTGTTTAAGTTTAAGCAGATGTCATTTCATTATTAGAGTTGTTTAAGTTTAAGCAGATGTCATCTCCAGTTAACAATAGAAAGTAAAGATCTCATGTTTTCTCACTGATATAAATATTACTGATATATTATGTCATTTTTAAATCCCTTATATTAACTTCACCGCCGCGACTCATTCGTCGTGTCGTCTCGTCCCTCGAAACCCGTGACAGGTGACTGCGACAAAAGTCAAAAATGACCCACTTGCAGTAAAGCCATCAAGCTGAAATTTGGCACACGGACCCGCCTGACCTAATAATGCATCGTATCAAAATTTCAGATCGATCGAACGTACCGTAATTAAATTAATGCATTTTTAGTTTACCTATAAAATCACGATTTAGAAAAACAAAAGTCGAAAATGACCCAGTTCCAGTAAATTAATGCATTTTTAGTTTTGGTAGAGTACTGTCACTCAAGGATAGGTATGCACAGCCACAGGAGGCAATGCAACCCAACCAAACGGTGATGTACCATTGTCTTGCGAGACGAAAGCATGCCAATTATAGACTATAAAACAAACAAAAAACCGCTAAGTCGAAGTATACCTTTACAAAAAAAAGGGCTTTGTTGTTCAAAATCATCAAAATGCAACCAAATTTAATCCAATTTAAACATTGATATACAAAAATAAAATTTAGAATTATGTACGTAATGTTGACATGCACGCACACACAAACAAAACGGACATTTAATACACAAAAAACAGTCTTATTTATAAAACACTGGCTCTTTACTTCTTTCCTTTGCACAAATTAGTAATCTTAGCTCAAACAATAGAGTTTCATATTAAAATAATCTTAAGTTTGCAGGCTTGAGGTTAACCATGTATTTAGTTTATTTATTTTCCGTTTGTAAATGTTTACTGAGTCATCATCCCTTTCAATATAAGAGGGGCTGTTGGAAATGACTTGTACTTACAATGTTATAATTAACACATTGTGCTTTGTTAGAGGCGGAGCAAAGCAGACATAAAAATAATATATTTTATCAAATTTAGTTCACAAACACACTCACACAAACACAAAAACATACAAACACACACATACACAAACACACTCGTGCTCACAGTTACTTATTCCCATACACATAACACAAATATTAATAACATCTAAAGAACCATGGCTCTGTCAACAACGTTCTCTTTTCATAAATTAATATAAGCTCAAACAATTACGTCAAGTTACATATTTTATGGCGAAAAACACGCTGTGTTAATCTCCACACCAAAATTATTATGACTTTAAGTCTAAATTATCTATATATATAATTCTCTTCGTGGTCGGACCCTGCGAGACAAGCTGCAAGTATGTTCAAGAGATACTAATTTTAGAAAGCAGCGCACCAAATTACTGCACCAATACATAAAAAGGTGTGCAAATTAAATATGCGCTTTAAAAAAATAAACATATGACGTCATTGTTTTCGCTGGTATTTTAATTTTGTAAAAAAGGTAACAATGTAAAAAAGTTATAAAATACTTTGTGTACATTTCAGAAAGTTTAATATTTCGTATTGATCAAACAAGGACAAGTTAGTTGGGATTTTGGAACAGGTGGGCGCCAATTCTTGGCCTTACTTTTGAAAAATGTGTATGCTATGGCCACACTAGAGATATGTAACAACCGAGACTTTCATATAAAACAACTCAAATAAGACGCTCTCTTCTTGAAATAGTTAGTGGTTTAAATGTCATAAACTCCATTAGCTTGAAGACAGGATGTATGACAATGATGTCTGTTTCTTACAATGTGATCTCTTGTTCCTTTTGTGGAAGGCTCCCATTGGCTGTACCTTTAACAGAATCATCGGGGCACTGATTGGGTGAAGAACCTTGTTCATTACTGTAAACTTTTTAGGTTGATGTCATGGTAGGTGTTTCTGAATATTTTATCAGACGATATATTCTTTATCTTAAAACTTCCCTTGTTGAATGATTCTACCACAAGGGAGGGAACAATTCATCGGTGTTCCATCTTCAAACCCATGCAATGAATGCGGCGATGATTCTTGGTGTAAACAATATAATCTTCAGGTGTTTCTTTGTAGCTTGTATCTTTGCTGTCAATGTTACTCTTTTGATGTCCCTGGGCTGAGTGGTTATTGGTACTCTCCATTTGTTGTTTTATGAAGAAGACCGATCTTATCATTACCGACTAGGCTCCACACTTTCACAGACACTGGTATATTGTTTTATGAAGAAGACCGATCTTATCATTACCGACTAGGCTCCACACTTTCACAGACACTGGTATATTGTTTTATGAAGAAGACCGATCTTATCATTACCGACTAGGCTCCACACTTTCACAGACACTGGTATATTGTTTTATGAAGAAGACCGATCTTATCATTACCGACTAGGCTCCACACTTTCACAGACACTGGTATATTGTTTTATGAAGAAGACCGATCTTATCATTACCGACTAGGCTCCACACTTTCACAGACACTGGTATATTGTTTTATGAAGAAGACCGATCATATCATTACCGACTAGGCTCCACACTTTCACAGACACTGGTATATTGTTTTATGAAGAAGACCGATCTTATCATTACCGACTAGGCGCCACACTTTCACAGACACTGGTATATTGTTTTATGAAGAAGACCGATCTTATCATTACCGACTAGGCTCCACACTTTCACAGACACTGGTATATTGTTTTATGAAGAAGACCGATCATATCATTACCGACTAGGCTCCACACTTTCACAGACACTGGTATATTGTTTTATGAAGAAGACCGATCTTATCATTACCGACTAGGCTCCACACTTTCACAGACACTGGTATATTGTTTTATGAAGAAGACCGATCTTATCATTACCGACTAGGCTCCACACTTTCACAGACACTGGTATATTGTTTTATGAAGAAGACCGATCTTATCATTACCGACTAGGCTCCACACTTTCACAGACACTGGTATATTGTTTTATGAAGAAGACCGATCTTATCATTACCGACTAGGCTCCACACTTTCACAGACACTGGTATATTGTTTTATGAAGAAGACCGATCATATCATTACCGACTAGGCTCCACACTTTCACAGACACTGGTATATTGTTTTATGAAGAAGACCGATCTTATCATTACCGACTAGGCTCCACACTTTCACAGACACTGGTATATTGTTTTATGAAGAAGACCGATCTTATCATTACCGACTAGGCTCCACACTTTCACAGACACTGGTATATTGTTTTATGAAGAAGACCGATCTTATCATTACCGACTAGGCTCCACACTTTCACAGACACTGGTATATTGTTTTATGAAGAAGACCGATCATATCATTACCGACTAGGCTCCACACTTTCACAGACACTGGTATATTGTTTTATGAAGAAGACCGATCATATCATTACCGACTAGGCTCCACACTTTCACAGACACTGGTATATTGTTCACCTACAGATAAAAGTACCGAAACACGACAAACAACAGCGTAGAAGTGAAATGATGTTTCCAACACTTTTAGTCTTGATTTATTTTTTTCACGAATATATATATTCAGGTAGATAAAAAGGGGTAAATATATGTCATTAGATGTTTATTTCAAAAACAAAATGAAGGCAGGTCTATGCCGTTGTCGCCAGTAACATGTAAAATGTAGGAAGCAAAATAACAAGAACAAAACATTCACGCATAATTTAATTTTATGATTAAAAAAAAGATTTTTCAAAATTCGATTGAGACTGTGAGTTGATCCTCTTTGAAGACGAAAACGGTCAGTGCCATGCTGGATACATTTGGAAATATCCAGGCACGAGTCGGTAAAGTAGTCCTACAGTACATCACAGGCCCAGCGGCATACCACAATCAGACAGGGCCGATATCCTGGCAAAGGAAGGATCACGCCAAAACCATCCCGATCGACCAATGCCCCAGCTGGGGGCCAAGACATGGTTGAAAGAATGCTTCCATGTGAATTGGCTACAGGGCTGGGCGACGGGACAAACTGCCAGGAAAATATATCGGTACATGCCGAGCACAAGCGATCCATGGTGGAAAATTGGCCGTAGAGACCAGTCACTCAAAACACGGAAGGGAACTGAACACTGTCCCACACGGAGCTACCTATATAGGCTTAAAACTAGAAGGGAACCAAATAGTCGCATGTGTGGTGCCTCTGAGGTGGCCCATTTGCTCGAAGAGTACCTGGGGCTGGGCTGGGCAGGGTTTTGAAAGGAACGTCCCGCTGCCTGCAGAGAAGCATCGTTATGATGATGCCCAGTTGATGAGGCAGAGAAGCACCTTTATGGTGATGCCCAGTTGATGAGGCAGAGAAGTACCTTTATATTATCACTCTGCAAATAAAACGTCCATACATGCCTGTCATTTTCATTGGAATCTAATTGAAGCACAGCAAAGTGAGCTTCGAGGAATATCTAAAAATAAAACGTCCATACCTGTCTGTCATTTTCATTTGATTCTATTTAAATCACAGCAAAGTGAGCTTCGTGGATATTTGACCAAAACGGTATTAAGTGCTAACAGGTTATTACTAAGACTTCTATTTTCAGCGTTATTTGGTACACGTACACAAAATTACACGGGGAAGGTCATTAATAATGATTAATTAATCAAGTAATAATTAAAAATTTTAATCGATCAAAATTAACTTGATCGATTAAAATTCGAAAACATTTTCTTAATGTTTTTCTTTTTTTGTCCCAATTTATTAATAATTTATATTTTTGTTACTTACATTATTATCGTCGTATTTATTATTATTTATTTAGACGTGCATAGATAAACAAAAAAGTTTGTTTCCCTTATTTCTTGCACAGCAGAACGAATTTGTTTGAGTTACGTCACACAATTTGGGAGCCATGTAATTACCGCGACTTAACCGATTTCAAGAAATAATAAATCGAAACTTAACGTGAACAATATATGCGTTATAAAAATATAATTAATCAGAATTAATTGATTAATCGATTTTTTTCCGATTAATCAAACAATTGTTTTTAGCAGTACCAGCCCTAGTTTACCGTATAAACTCGTTCTATAGCCCGTTCGTTCATAAGTCGACCCCCCCGCCCCACTTTTGGAAGGGAAAAGTGTTAAAAGTATTAAAAGTGTATAACCCGATCGCAAGCCGACACCCCAAAAATAATAGGTCAGCTTTAAAAAAATTGGTACATATTTATTTTAAACTACAAGCTAAATCGGTCATTATGATTGTTTACTTTGTACTGCCTATCTTTGTCTTTCTGCTCTTTGTTAAGAAAGAGTTACCGGCATTTAAAAAAAAATTGTTAAACGGCGATGACAGCACGTACATTAGAATCCGTGGCTGAAAACGAAAGTTGTAAAACAAATTATTAAAACGTTCACAAAAATAAATCAAAATAATTAAATAAGGTAAGTGCTGATTTTTAATAATATATTAAAGCTTCTAATAGAGCAGTCGAATCTTGTAGAATGTAGTAAAGGACATTGATAGTCTACAATAACAACACCGATATTCAATATCCATGCAGAAATCACCTATGACCCGCTCATAAGCCGACCCTCTTCACACACTTTTTCCCCTAGATTTTGTCCAAAAAAGGTCGGCTTGAGAACGAGTATATACGGTAATTCCATTATTTTGGTTATATATAATTGATATCCTAAAAGTAAGTATTACTTGTGTGTTATAAATTTATATATTTATTCTTGGCTATAGAGACACCTTATCATTACTAAAACTCAGGACTAAAATAAAAATCGCTGCAGCTGTAGGTGAGCTGTTATACACAGATGTTGTTCTATATCTACACATCGTGGACTTTTATTGGAAAGAAATGCAACGTTAAGTCATTAGACACCAAATGGTGTTGGCAAAGATTATGTCATAAAACAATCAAATGTTTTATTATGTTGGTCACTACCAAGCTTATATGATATGCCGCAAAAGTGAAAGACAAGTGCCTTTTGGAAGTTTTTGATAATAGATCTTCAAAAGTTATCAATATACATAATTATTTGCTATGTAAGTTCTACCCCGTCCATTAGTCACGCTACTAATTTTAGAAAGCAGCGCACAAAATTTATTCAACAAAAATAACTCGTTTGGAACTTTGGCATAAAATTGTTACATCTAATATATAATCGCCCTAAGTATGCGTGTGTCTCCCCGTTCAAAGGCGCGCGAAAAGGTGCTCGAAAGGCGCGCAAGAAAGGCGCGCAAAAAAAGGCTAGCAAAATTATTATAAATAAATTAAAAATGTTCGCCGTAAAAAAAAATATTATATAACGGCATTGTTTTAGCTAGAAAGTCAATTACCGAAACAACGCACGAACCTGTGACGTCAGCATTTGTGTACACACAAACACACATCTGTGTTGAGTCTAACATCGGCCACCAGCATATGCGTGTGTGTGTCTCCGTTAAAAATCATGACGTAAGTCACCACCAACCGGTTGATGTCGGTCTTCGGTTCTTGACCCACTGCCAACTGCATTGCTGCGCCGCATTCAAGGTACGACACCGTTCTCCTACGCCTGTACCCATCGTCAATGTCACGTTCGCATTGCTTTACTATTTCTTCTTCAACTCCACAAATTTACAAACATTCGCGTGTTGCCACGAGACAACTATGCCTCGAAAAAAAACATTCGATGATGCCGAAATTGCCGATAGAAAACGTCGCAGAAACGAACATAACAGGAATCGAAGAAGAACAGAAACACACGAGGAGGCATCCCGGTGACGAGAAACGCGAAACCAACGCGAAGCCTTTTTGGGTTCCACATGCACAAGCAGTGTCATGCAATTATCAGACTCCAAGTTCATCTCCCTGGCGAGCAATCAGTAGTTTTTATTACTGATAACGTTGAGGCTGCAGCACAGAACGCAGCTTCGAGAGACACTACTTTAACGGCATGGTTCAAACTAAATCAACAATACCAGATGGCTACAGGTATACTATACTATAGACACTGACATACCTGAACATTATGTTTTTCACGAGAGGACCAGAACATGGCAGAGAAGGCAAAGGGGTGCTGACAGAATAATTGGTCGTATGTACTCTGTCAGTTTAGTGTCAGACATTCAGCGCTTCTGCTTGCGCTTACTTGTCCTTCATGTGCCAGGTGCAACTTCCTTTGAGGACCTTCGGACCATCCATGGTATTACATATCCAACATTCAAGGAAGCTGCACAACACCGAGGCCTCTTCAATGACAAGCAGGTCTGGGATATGACGTTACATGATGCAGTTGCCGAAAAGAGACCCGCTCTCCTACGGGAATTATTTTCACATATGTGCCTGCTCGCATCTCCTTCAAATATTCCACAATTGTTCCAGAAATATAAAGAATACTTTTATGAAGATTTTACGTTGCAGTTTCATCACGAAGTGAATTGCAAACACTGCCTCAATTTGGCCCTTACTGATATTCAATTGATCTTTATTGCTAATAGGAAAACCTGCGAGAATTTAGGTTTACCAGTTCCACCAAGTCACGTGGAAGACATACATGACAGCGTTTTTGATTCGGTCCAACAGCTCAGCAAAGCAACAGACATGGTACGGGTCTCAAGGAACAGCAGAGACACGCATTTGATGAAATTATCACAGCCGCAGCCAATGATCATCTTCCTCATAGGTGTTACTTTCTTGACGGACCTGGTGGCAGTGGTAAAACATATTTGTACACAACCTTGCTTGCATCCTTTAGAGTGGAACAGAAGATTGCTTTAGCTACTGCATCAACTGGAATCGCGGCCAATTTACTGTAAAGTGGTCGAACGTATCATTCCCAATTTTAACTTCCCGTCCCAATTATCGACACCTCAATCTCCAGAATGAGAATGACCTCCTCCGATGCTGACATTCTCCGAAGAGCCACAATAATCATTTGGGATGAATCCACGATGGCCTCTAAGGATGCATTGAAATGCGTGAATAAACTCTTACAAGATATCATGCAAAATGACAAACCTTTCGGAGGAAAAACCATTCTCTTGGGTGGGGACTTCAGACAAACCTTGCCCGTTGTTGCTCATGGAACCAGGTCCGCCATTGTCGAAGCGAGTATTAAGTTTACCGATCTTTGGTCTAAATTTACAATTCTCACATTGACAAGTAATGTGCGATCTATTGATCCAGAATTTACGTCTTGGTTAATTGAGCTAGGCAATGGAACATTAACCAATGAACATGGATTGAACGAGAATATGTTTGAAGTTCCAGCCCATATGGTCTGCACAGGATCTATTGTTTCTGAAATATTCGGTGAACGACTTCTAGCCAGAGATGCGGAAGAATTTGCAAATAAGGCTATTCTCTGCCCTACAAATGCCGATGTGGACCTTATCAATAGTCAGGTTCTGCATTTACTTGAAGGAGAACCCAGGACATACTTAAGTTCCGACTCCATCGACGACTGCACGCCAGATGATGAAAACAATTATCCCGTGGAATTTCTACATCAATTGGCACCTTCGGTAATGCCGCTTCATCAATTCACAATAAAAGTCGGAGCAATTATAATTCTTCTTCGCAATTTGAACACTAAACGAGGTCTATGCAACGGCACCAGATTGGTGTTTAGGGACCTCAAACCCAACCTCATCATAGCTGAACTTCTGTCCGGAAGTGACAAAGGTCGAAATCTATTCATTCCACGCGTGGACATTGCCCCGACAACCACATACTTGCCTTTCATTCTACGGAGAAGGCAATTCCCTGTGAAGTTAGCTTTCGCAATGACCATAAACAAATCGCAGGGCCAGACACTGGATAAGGTCGGTATCTACCTACCACAACCTGTGTTTAGCCATAGGCAATTATACGTTGCTTTCTCCCGTGTACGCAGATCAGCAGATGTCAAGGTCCATGTGGCAGATGGTCCTAAACAAGGGAAACTGCTCCACGACAGCTCCACCTGCTACACTAAAAATGTGGTGTACAAGGAGATCTTTCATATTTAGCTGTTCATATCGTATTGTGTTCATGGCAATAAAAGATACAAGTTCTTTTCTATTTGAGTATTTCGTACATCTCTTTGTTATTTATTTTCATATCGTATTGTGTTCATGGCAATATAGGCCAAATGTTATTTTCTATTACAGTAATTCATACATTTCTTTGTTATTTCTGTTCATATATCGTATTCTGTTCATGGCGATAAAGGCCACGTGGTTTTTTCTATTGCAGTATTTGGTATAGTTCTTTGTTATCCCTTCTGTGGGATTTCGTTCTGCCAGCTTCAGCAGGCTTTTGAACTAGTCTAATACATAATCGCCCTCCCTGTGCGTGTGTCTCGAAAGGCGCGCAAAAAGGCACTAGAAAGGCGCGCAAAAAGGCACTCAAAATTATTATAAATAAATTAAAAATTTTCGCCGTAAAAAAATATGTGACGTCATTGTTTTAGCACAGAGCGTCAATTGCCGAAACAACGCACGAACTATGCGTGTGTGTGAGTCTTAGCCTTAAGAGGCTTTTACACTAGTTTGGCAATAAATGAATAAAATAAAATAAATTTAAAAATGAAAGCTCTGTATAATATAATTTTACTTTATTCTGATGTGTTCCTTTTTCAAAATTTCTAGATTTTACCTGAAATATATTTATTTTGAAAACTTCCCACATTTTTGACGGGTGGTACACTAGTATGAAAATAATATAACACACCTTTTGCAAATGTTAATATGTAACATAATTTTACAAAAATAAGCAGTTTGTTCTTTTGTATTTTCAACCAATAAAAATATTTCTTAAATACCATTTTGGTCCATTGAAATGTAATCTCAAAACATAAATTCCATTTAGAGTAAAAAGAATTCACCATGTCGTGTTGTATCACATTTAAACTTCCAATCTGTAATAAGAAAAACCCGTAAAAAACCAAGTTTTTGACTATAAATCCTTTATGTACGAGACGTAACTAAAAGAATGTTCATTATAATACGCAGCGCCAGACCATCCAGAAATACAAAATTGCAATTGTGTCGTAAAACATGTTTAATATAATGCGCACCGATCAGGAATATGTTTATAAAAAGAGCTGTCAATAAAATACGCACCTTATTGCGCGACAGAAAGGTTGTTCAATATAATACGCACCGCGACGCTCTATCTCAAAAAATAGCATGATACATAGGAATAAATAAAATAATCTAAAAAATCAATAATTTAATTACGGTACATGCGATCGATCTGAAATTTTGATACATTGTTTTTATCATCAGTACGAAACTGCCTGCAAAATTTCAGCTCGCTATCTTGCGAGCAAGTGGGTTAAAAATCGATCAAAAATTTTGGCGACAAGCAAGCAAGCAAGCAAGGTCGGTCGGTCGGTCGGCCGCAGACACCACGAGTTAATATAAAGGATTTAATAAGAAAAACCCGTAAAAAACCAAGTTTTTGACTATAAATCCTTTATGTACGAGAAGAATTTAAAAGAATGTTCATTATAATACGCAGCGCCAGACCATCCAGAAATACAAAATTGCAGTTGTGTCGTAAAACATGTTTAATATAATGCGCACCGATCAGGAATATGTTTATAAAAAGAGCTGTCAATAAAATACGCACCTTATTGCGCGACAGAAAGGTTGTTCAATATAATACGCACCGCGACGCTCTATCTCAAAAAATAGCATGATACATAGGAATAAATAAAATAATCTAAAAAATCAATAATTTAATTACGGTACATGCGATCGATCTGAAATTTTGATACATTGTTTTTATCATCGGTACGAAACTGCCTGCAAAATTTCAGCTCGCTTCTTGCGAGCAAGTGGGTTAAAAATCGATCAAAAGTTTTGGCGACAAGCAAGCAAGCAAGCAAGCAAGCAGGTCGGTCGGTCGGCCGCAGACACCACGAGTTAATATAAAGGATTTAAAAAATGACATTAAACAGAGGATAGAATGTATTGTCACACGTTTAAGAAATATAAACTATTTAATTATCTCAACTGTATTTTTGTAAGATGTAGACATTCCTTAAGACGATATAGCAGTTAAAATTTTGTTTTTTTTATATGAACCTAGATTCATTAAAAACTTTGAATATGCACTTCAAATGTATATCTATATATATAAAAATCAAAGTATGTATGTATGCATGTATGCATGTCTGTTATAGCTGACTAAACCATTCATCCGATCGCCATGAAACTTTTGGAGACTTTTGAGTACGCTCCAGGGATGGAAATAGGCTACTTTTTTTCAAAATTTAACACTCATGGGGCGCCGGGGGCCCATAATGAGAATTTTTTCTTATATGAGCTATATAAAAATTAGTTTAGGGCTTAGCTGCTTGGAAAATGAATGGATCTTGACCAAACTTGGTACATAACAACTTGATAGCCAACATTAAAGTACCATATGGCATTGAACACCTAATGTCCGTTCCTTCGGGGCCGGGGGCCCAAAATCTTTTTTTTTGTAAGCGTTAAATACTTTATTCCCGGTATGATTTACACGATCTTGAAAAGCATTGACTAATATATCTATCATGATCCAGATTGAAATGAACAGGTATTTTAAAGTTAATTTCTTGCACCGATTGGGCCCGCGGGGCCCTTAATGTTGTTTTTTCTAATCTTATATCTATATATATAAAAATCAAAGTATGTATGTATGTAGTATGTATGTATGCATGTCTGTTATAGCTGACTAAACCATTCATCCGATCGCCATGAAACTTTTGGAGACTTTTGAGTACGCTCCAGGGATGGAAATAGGCTACTTTTTTTCAAAATTTAACCCTCATGGGGCGCCGGGGGCCCATAAAATGATTTATTTTCTTATATATGAGCTATATAAAAATTAGTTTAAGCGTTAGCTATTAGGTAAATTGATGGATCTTAACCAAACTTTGTATATAACAACTTGGTAGCCAATATAGAAATACTAAAGGGACTAATTTCCTAATGTCCATTTCTTCGGGACTGGGGGCCCAAAATGTCTTATTTCATAAACGTTTAATATTTTATTCCCCATTCAATTATTAAAGATCTTGAAAAATATAGATAAATATATCCACAATGAAATTGATTGAAATAAACAGGCGTTTTGAACTTGACATATTGCACTAAATGGGCCCTGGGGCCCTTAATGTCGTTTTTTGCTTTTATGAGCTATATAAAAATGAGTTTATGCGTTAACTACTGAGTAAATGAATGGATCTTAACCAAACTTGGTATATAAAAACTTGGTAGCCCATATTAAAATAACAAAGGGCACTGCACTTCTAATTTTTAATTGTTCAGGGCCGGGGGCCCCAAATGTATTTTTTCGTATGTGTTTGAGATATTATTTCCCATTCTATTTTAACGATCTTAAGAAATATATCAATGATGAGACTGAATTAAAATGAACAGCATTTTGAAATTTACATCTTACATCGAATGGGCCGGGGGCCCCAAATGTCTTTTTTTTGTGTATACTCTAAGATAGTATTTCCCACTCAGTTTTTAACGATCTTGAGAAATATATCCATGATTAAAATGAATTTAAATGAACATGTTTTCAAAATGTACATCTTGAATTGAACGGGCCTGGGAGCCCCTTAATGTAGTTTTCCTTATATCTACATATATATAAAAATTAGTTTAGGTGTTAGATAATGAGAAAATAAATGGATTTTGACCAAACGCGGTATATAAAAACTTAAAAGCCTATATTAAATTTCGATAGGGCACTGATCTCATAATGTCCATTTCATCGGGGCTAGGGGCCCTAAATGTGTTTTTACTAAATATTTTAATATTGTATTCCCCATTCAATTTTACACGATATTGAGAAATATAGATACATATATTTATATTTTTGTTATGAAATTGATTGAAATGAACAGATTTTCGAACTTCATATTTTAAACTGATGGGCCTGGTGACCCTTAATGTAATTTATTTTTTATCTATATATATTCCTTTTTACTGAGATCGTTGCAACGCACGACGGGTCTGCTAGTTCTTCAATAAAACCATTACGTGCTAATGTCAAGTAATAAAACCATTACCTGCTAATGTCAAGTAATAAAACCATTACCTGCTAATGTCAAGTAATAAAACCATTACCTGCTAATGTCAAGTAATAAAACCATTACCTGCTAATGTCAAGTAATAAAACCATTACCTGCTAATGTCAAGTAATAAAACCATTACCTGCTAATGTCAAGTAATAAAGCCATTACCTGCAATTTTGCATTTCTGGATGGTCTGGCGCTGCTTATTATAATTAACATTCTTTTAGTTACGTCTCGTATATAAAGGATTTATAGTGAAAAACTTGGTTTTTTTCCGTTTTTTAAAATTAAATCCTTTATATTAACTCGTGTTGTCTATTTGTTTGAGCCCTTGCTTGCTTGTCGACAAAACTTTGGATCGATTTTTAACCCACTTTCTCGTAAGCTAGCGAGCTGAAATTTTGCAGGCAGACTTGTGCCAATAATAAAAATAAAGTATCAACATTTCAGATTGATCGCATGTACTGTATTTAAATTATTGCATTTTTAGAGTATTTTATTTATCTCTATGTATCATGTTAAATTTTTGAGATAGAGTGTCGCGATGCGTATTATATTGTAGAGAACCTGGGTACTCGTGTGACTAACTCTCAGGTTTTACTCAACTCGAACACAAAGACTCTAAGACGACTTGAACACTTATTAATTCTGTTTATTTCTTCACTTCTTCAATTCTTGTTACTTCTCATTTTACCTAATCTCCACAGTCCAACTCTCTACATGTCTATACTTTCCCTAGCGGTCCGTCTCTTCTACGTTCCCTAGCCAGGATCTACTCTGCCTCTAGGGTGTCCTCTCCTCCCAAGTGCGTCTCCTCTATACCCCTCAGACTCCGCCCCTAAAATTCCATTGTCCGAAGTCATCTGTCAATCATCTAGGAGGGACGTAACCGTCTCTAATGAAACCCCCACAACTTACCTACCCCTACACAGACCAACTGCGCGTCCGGTCATCCTTATTTACCCCTGGGGCATTTCACACCTTGCCCTGACCCGCGGACTCCCGAGGTCGGCTACTCCTATCATCTCCGAATCTGCTGACCGGGCCCGTTAACACCAGAACTACACTTTACCACCTCTGCTCCCCCTGGTCAGTTTGTCGTCTTTTCCCCAACATTAAAGACCACGCCCGCGCTCCACCTGGCGAGCTACTCCAACACATCAAAGACCTGCCGCTCTCGTGGCGGTCACTCTTTAAATGCAAATTAACCTAAATTTCCTGACAATATTCACCGACCTTTTTATCAATACTTTCCTCTTGCGCGATTTGGTGCGTATTATATTGACAATACTTTTTATAAACATATTCCCGATTGGTGCGCATTATATTAAACACGTTTTACGAGACATAACTAAAATTTTGTATTTTTGGTATTGTCTTGCGCTGCGTATCATAATGAACATTCTTTTATTTATGTCTCGTACATAAAGGATTTATAGTTAAAAACTTGATTTTTTACGGGTTCTTTTTAATTTAAATTTAACATTAACTTAATAAAATACTACTTGAATTATTTGAAACAAAATGATAAAGCGTGGTTATATGTGTTGCAAACACTTTAATTCCTTACCGTTATCTTACGCTACCTCTATACTGAAGGTAATGGCATCCTACACGTGTGATTAGTTGATAATTATTATTGCATTTTCATTGATTTCATCTGTGGGTTGCATTAAGTTATCTTTGTGTTGTATTTCTAAATTGGTAATTAATTGCCTTATGTGTTAGTAAAACTTTGCTCTTTCTCCTTCTATAGCTCTAGAGTTTCAAGGTTAAATGATTGAACTAATGGTGTTATTCTTGTCAGCTTTGAATAATCTCCAGTAATGAATCTAGCAACATGTTTTTTGAATTTTTTCAAGTTTATCAATGTTTTCTTTGCTGTATAAGTCTCACACAGAAGATGAATATAGTAGTAAAAAAAAAGCTGATGAAAGTAAGGTTGCATTTCAGTTTTAAATTCTTATTACACATGTAAAGACCATGTTCTGTCGTTGACTGAAGATCAAAGCTTGCTGGATAGGTCAACCCGATCTATCGAATCATCAACTTTGGTGTAGACAACGATATCTCAACTTCAAATGTTCGCTGTTCAATGGATTTCTGCATCAATTGCCCAGACTACATCACGAGAAATACCAGTAATGTGTATATATTCCTATCAATTTTTATTCAAACAGTTCTACAGTTGTTTTGTTATGCCAGTGCTTATGTGTTGAAATACCTTATCTCTGAAAAGAATGTGATTGTTCTCTCTTACGATCAGAATGTAACTTATGGCCTTGAATAAATAGTTTATATTCCCTTTTGTTTTATCTGTACGCCTCGGTTGTTAAAGATCTTGAGTATGGCCATAGCATACAACTTTTTCAAAAGCAGCGCCAAGATGTGTGCTAAGACGCTCTCTTCTTGAAATAGTTAGAGTTTTAAATGTCATAAACTCCATTAGTTTGAAGACAGACCGTATGACAATAATGTATGTTTCTTACAATGTGCTCTCTTGATACTTTTGTGGAAGTTTCCCATTAAACAGACCTTTAACATAATCATCGGGCACTGATTGGGCGAAGAACCCTGTTAATCACTGTAAAATTTTAGGTTGCTGTCATGGTAGGTGTTTCTGAATATTTTATCAGACCATATATTCTTTATCTTAACTCTTCCCTTGTTGAATAATTCTACCACAAGGGAGGGAACAATTCGTCGGTGTTCCATCTTCAAACCAATGCAATGAATGCGGCGATGATTCTTGGTGTAAACAATGCAATCTTCAGGTGTTTCTTTGTAGCTTGTATCTTTGCTGTACATTTTACTCTTTTGATGTCCCTGGGCTGAGTGGTTTTTGGAACACTCTATTTGTTGTTTTATGATAAGACCGATCTTATCATTACCGACTAGGCTCCATACTTTCACAGACACTGGTATATTGTTTTATGAAGAAGACCAATCTTATCATTATCGACTCGGCTCCACACTTTAACAGACACTGGTATATTGTTTAATGAAGAAGACCGATCATGTCATTACCGACTAGGCTCCACACTTTCACAGACACTGGTATATTGTTTTATGAAGAAGACCGATCTTATCATTACCGACAAGGCTCCACACTTTCACAGACACTGGTATATTGTTTTATGAAGAAGACCGATCTTATCATTACCGACTAGGCTCCACACTTTCACAGACACTGGTATATTGTTTTATAAAGAAGACCGATCTTATCATTACCGACTAGGCTCCACACTTTCACAGACAATGGTATATTGTTTTATGAAGAAGACCGATCATATCATTACCGACTAGGCTCCACACTTTCACAGACAATGGTATATTGTTTTATGAAGAAGACCGATCATATCATTACCGACTAGGCTCCACACTTTCACAGACACTGGTATATTGTTTTATGAAGAAGACCGATCTTATCATTACCGACTAGGCTCCACACTTTCACAGACACTGGTATATTGTTTTATGAAGAAGACCGATCTTATCATTACCGACTAGGCTCCACACTTTCACAGACACTGGTATATTGTTTTATGAAGAAGACCGATCTTATCATTACCGACTAGGCTCCACACTTTCACAGACACTGGGTATATTGTTTTATGAAGAAGACCGATCTTATCATTACCGACTAGGCTCCACACTTTCACAGACACTGGTATATTGTTCACCTACAGATAAAAGTACCGAAACACAACAAACAACATCGTAGAAGTGAAATAATGTTTCCAACACCTTTAGTCTTGATATATTTTTGTTCACCAATATATATATTCAGGTAGATAAAAAGTGGTAAATGTATGTCATTAGATGTTTATTTCAAAAACAAAATGAAGGCAGGTCTATGCCGTTGTCGCCAGTAACATGTAAAATGTAGGAAGCAAAATAACAAGAACAAAACATTCACGTATATTTTAATTTTATGATTAAAAAAAAAGATTTTTCAAAATTCTATATGAGGCTGTGAGAGCGATCCTCTTTGAAGACGGAAACGGTCAGTGCCATGCTGGATACATTTGGAAATATCCAGGCACGAGTCGGTAAAGTAGTCCTACAGTACATCACAGGCCCAGCGGCATACCACAATCAGACAGGGCCGATATCCTGGCAAAGGAAGGATCACACCAAACCCATCCCCGATCGACCCAATGCCCCAGCTGGGGGCCAAGACATGGTTGAAAGGACTGCTTCCATGTGAATAGGCTACAGGGCTGGGCGACGGGACAAACTGCCAGGAAAATATATCGGTACATGACGCGACAGAGCACAAGCGATCCATGGTGGAAAATTGGCCGTAGAGACCAGTCACTGAAAACACTGATGGGAACTGAACACTGTCTCACACGGAGCTACCTATATAGACATAAAACTAGAAGGGAACCAAATAGTCGCATGTGTGATGCCTCTGAGGAGACGGTGGCCCATTTGCTCGAAGAGTACCTGGGACTGGGCTGGGCATGGTTTTGAAAGTAACGTCCCGCTGCCTGCAGAGAAGCACCTTTATGGTGATGCCCAATTGATGAGACAGAGACGCACCTTTATGGTGATGCCCAGTTGATGAGGCAGAGAAGCACCTTTATGGTGATGCCCAGTTGATGAGGCAGAGAAGCATCTTTATGATGATGCCCAGTTGATGAGCAGAGCACTTTATGAATGCTCCGTTAATGAGTGAGATGCACTTTATGTTGATGCCCAGTGGAATCAGAGCGACTTTATGTTGCCCAGTGACAGGCAAGCTGCTATAGGTAAAGTGTAAACTCGACCCTCAAGAGTATAAATATCTCATAACGCCATTAAATATTAGATTTGACATGGCGTTGGGAGCGATATATAGATTGTTTCTTTAAAAAAATATGTTTTTCATTTAATTCAATTGTATTGCACATTAATGCATGCTTATGACTCGGTCAAAATGGGATGTGAAAGACTGAAGAAGAGACAAGGCAATATTAGCATGTATAAGAGCAGTCAGGAGAACTTTGAAAGTATTTAGAGAAGACTTTCATTTGATTTAAACAATGACAATATTAATTAAGATGAAATCGGGAAAACAAAAAGACACACAGTCATAATAGAGTTGTTTTTTTTTACGGCTGGACAATTTAATTGCATTTTGTTTAGAAAATGTGCAGTATTTTTCATTAAAAAATTAAAACTGATTTCTTAGAATTGTAAAATAGCGTTGGGTTGTTCATATTAAATTGTTATATCCGTACATCTGAATATACATACATCTTGTCATAAGTTAACAAACATGTTGTATAACTAATGGGTGCAGGAGTTGCGGACAGCGCCGGGTGACACTATCAAATGTTGTCCTAAATAAAATGTTCAATTATGTATGTTTCATTTATATGACACTGACAAACTTGGATTAGGTCTATGGGGTGAAATCGTCAGAGTTGACACTATGAGTGGTTACCTCATCGGACACACCCAAAACTTAGTGACGCCTCTGCTCTTCTGCTCATTTCTTGTTGACATTGTTTTAGGGTGTTATTTTAAAATTGCCCCTAAGAATGCTAAAAATAAAAAAATAAGAAACATCGTTATGTTTAAACAAAGGTAGCATTAGCAATAGTGATTACATAATAAACATAGTAACACAAAATATTTCATTTTCGTTTAATATTTCTAACTTGGTATAATGATAAATAACTTCATTTTCAACACACAATTTAATATGGGCATTTCTTTTCCAACAAATTAAATTAATTTCATTTCCCAGGCTTAATAATCTTCAGTTAATTACCTTAACATTTAATGAAAGTAAGGAATCTCCAAACAGATCGATTATTCTGTAAAGTACAGAACATCTGATGAATTTATTTTTGACAATCTTATTTTTCAACACTAGAATGTTCTACAGATTCGATAAAAAATATTTAAAATTAATGAAATTATCATGTTTATATTTTTATTTTATTTTGGTACTGATCTGGGGCTATGTTGAAAAGTTTACACCAGAGGCGTCTCTAGGGTTGGTGTCACTCAGTAGAGTTACTCATGCTGTCAACCCATCACGACTTACAACAAAGACCTCCTCCATGTCTGCCAGTGTTGTAGGTCATGCTGTCAATTCCTCGTGACTTACAACGTAGACCTCCTCCGAGTCCACTGATGGCAAATAACAGCAACATACACAAGTTTAAACTTTGATGTCACTCCTGGTGGAGGTTACACCCGTTACTGTCCGCACATCAGCAGTCCCCGGGGGACGCCTCTGGTTTACACATGTAAATGACAATCTATTGAAGTTGCAAAATTGTTGTACGGGTTAAGAAATTATGAGCACAAGAATGCAAAATTACTGTTTCTAATGTTGGCAGAAACTTTATATGAAAGTGTATAATAAGTTACAAAATTACTGTTTCTAATGTTGACACAAACCTTATTTAAAAGTGTATAATAAGTTACAAAATGTCAGTACAACATAAAAGTTAACAAAGAATCCAAGCGTATTCTATCGATAAACCCATGTTTGGAATGATAGTTAATCAAGATAACAATATGACGAAGCCCACATGATGTTTTTTTACACAATCACACAAACTCTTACACACAAACACGCACACACAGCACACACACATACATAATTTTATTTGTCAAATAATTATTTATTTCTTTGTTAATGAAATGTTTTACCTGGTATTTATGATTAAAAATGTTTTTTTGTTTTTGTGTGACATTTTTTAAAGAATCTTTCGAGAATAATTACCAAGTTAGCAGCATTCTATTTTACGAATTTTCTTTCGTTATATATGCTATTCAAATATAGCAATATAATGCAAGTATTATATAAATTAAATGGCTGAAAAAAATAACACAACTTTCAAAGTACATTAAAATAAGAAAAACCCGTAAAAAACCAAGTTTTTGACTATAAATCCTTTATGTACGAGAAGTAATTAAAAGAATGTTCATTATAATACGCAGCGCCAGACCATCCAGAAATACAAAATTGCAGTTGTGTCGTAAAACATGTTTAATATAATGCGCACCGATCAGGAATATGTTTATAAAAAGAGCTGTCAATAAAATACGCACCTTATTGCGCGACAGAAAGGTTGTTCAATATAATACGCACCGCGACGCTCTATCTCAAAAAATAGCATGATACATAGGAATAAATAAAATAATCTAAAAAATCAATAATTTAATTACGGTACATGCGATCGATCTGAAATTTTGATACATTGTTTTTATCATCGGTACGAAACTGCCTGCAAAATTTCAGCTCGCTATCTTGCGAGCAAGTGGGTTAAAAATCGATCAAAAGTTTTGGCGACAAGCAAGCAAGCAAGGTCGGTCGGCCGCAGACACCACGAGTTAATATAAAGGATTTAAAAACGGATTACCCGCAAACTCCGCACTTTTAGGAACTATTAAAGACGCATTATAAAAAAATACATTTGATAAAACAGAATGGGCAAATTAGTTATTTGATCTTCCTTTTCACCAAAAGAATAGTGTATAAACTTATAATTTACAATTCAATGAGACTAATTAGTATTTTTGTGTTGCTTAAATGTTTCTTTGCATGTAACATAATAATATATGAACATATAAAATTCAAAGAACATATTGTATCATTAAATCGTATTAATATCAAATTATGAAACCTAAAAAATGCATTCATTTACTTTAATATATTAGCTTTTGTAAGTTTTTAGTCTATAGTTGTAAAAAAATAGTCATTGTGTCGTAAAAAAGACAATCTATTTTATCAAAGTGGCATGCTACTTGACTTCGATCCCTGTAAAAAGGAATAAATAGCAAATGAATTGTTAAACCTTAGTTCAATTTAAATATCTGGTTATAGCGAAACTAATTTAAGATGTAGAATAGTATATTTAACTTTTACTTTGTTGTACATATAATTACAAGCTAAATATTAATGTTATAAATATTTCTTAACAATTCTATACATATAGCAGACATTTGTTGCCTGTCTGTCTGTTCCCTAATAACTTAAGATGCAGACATCCAAATAACCTGAAATTTGGTACACATACACACAATTACATGTGAAAGGCTCTTAAACAGGTTTCGTTCCATATATATCAGATACTGGATGCCAGGGGGCCCAAAAATGTAGTTTTTTCCGTATATGAGCTTTATAAAAAATAGAAATAAAAAATTATCCTGCTTCCCATGTTTTTAGAAGCATGAAACTTTCGGTGGTTGTTAAGTATCATTTGGGGATGGTAACAGGTAAAAAATTATATAAATTATCAATTACTGGGGGCCGGGGGCCCTAATGTAGTTTTTTAATCTTATATTTAAAACTGACTCAACACTAATTCTTCAACTTCCCGTGAAGGTAGAAACATGAAATTTTGGGAACTTGCTGAATACACTCTTATGACGATAATTGGCGATAAAAATCTTTTAAAAATCACTCATGGGCGGCCGGAGGCCCAAAATCGTTTTTGCTTCCTTATATGGGCTATATAAAACTGAATCAACGCTAATTCCAAATCTTTCTTTGTAGGTAGAAACATGAATTTTGGAAAGTAGTTGAGTAACCTCCCGCGATGGTAGCAGTCGAAAAAAAATTAAATCATCGCTAACTGGGGGGCCGGGGGACCAAATGTAGTTTTTTCTTAAAATTATATTACTGGTTATTGCTGAAGTAAAGATTTTATTACATAATTATTGGTTAACTTACTATTTATTTGTAGAAACGCAATTCTTTCATTAGACTTTTCAATATTACAAAACTGTAATCTAGTTTAAAATAAGTAATCTTTTTATAAAATGTCTGTTGATTCTTTTAAATAATGTAAGAAATATGCATTAACTTGTGCCGTAAATACATAGAATTTTTTTAGCAATAATTTAATGATTTTTAGTTTATGTTTTTAAAATTAGTTTGAGAAAAACGTATATAATTTCCTTCTGAACATACATCTTGTCATAGTCAATAAACCATATGCGTCACTAAGGGGTGCGAACAGCACCGGGTGACACCATAAAAAGAGGAGACACAAAAATGTTCAGTTATGTATTTCCCATTATATGGCATTGACAAACTCCGATTTCGTCAGCTACGCTCTTCTGCAGACACATGTATTCTCTGTGTTCCTAAGACACGCACTAAAACCTTTGGCGAAAGGGCATTCTCCTTTTGTGCAGCCAAACAATGGAATTCTCTACCGTTACACATCCGTAGTATTCCAACTGCCAAGTCCTTCAAGACTGCACTTAAGACGCATCTTTACAAAATGTATTTACACAATTAATAAAAAAAAATTTGCTTTAATGATTAGCGTAGCTTAGGTGTAATGTACTGTCCTTTATGTTGTTATTATGATATGAATGGTTATTTAATTATTATATGTATCTTATGATCTCCATTTAAACGCTGTGAGCCCGGTTCCCTACTGGGATAATGCGCAATATAAATTATAAATTATTATTATTATTAAGACTATGGGATACATCGCGAGAGCTGACTCTGTGACCTTCCGCACTGGGTGATACCACACTTAGTGACGCCTCTGCTCTTCTGGCCATTTCTTGTTGACATCTTTTAAGTGTGTTAATATTGCCCCTGTGTTAGAATAAAAAAAATAATAAATAATTTAAAACATCGTTAAATAAAAAAAAATAAAAACGAGTTATCCGTTATGGAAATTGTTAAAATAATTTTCATCATAGTAACTTAAAACATTCTCTTCATAATGACAATACTAAATAGATTTACATAATAATATGGGTTACTGAAGTTACTGAATTGAGAACTAAGGGAATCATTTAAAGCCTGCGCCATGACGATTCTACATTATCTACTGAATTCCACTGGCTAACGATTTCAAGGAACATATTCGACATTATCTACTGGATAACGATTTCAAGGAACATATTCTACGTTATCTTCTGGATAACGATTTCAAGGAACATGTTCTACGTTATCTACTGGATAACGATTTCAAGGAACATGTTCTACATTATCTACTGGATAACGATTTCAAGGAACATATTCTACATTATCTACTGGATAACGATTTCAAGGAACATATTCTACATTTAAGTATTAAATACTTAAATAAAAACTTTTTAAAAAGGCAAGAATACAACTTTGACTAAAACACTTCTTTAAAAAAATCAGCTTACATAAAAATTAGTAAAATAAAGCAATACTAATTGTCTAAGTGGTCGGGTGCCCCAGGGTATCTCACACTCACAGGCATGACAGCAAACCCGAATTAGGAAAGGATATTGAAGGGGAATAATTTGTTTTTTTTTAAAGAAGGGTCACCGTGTCTGTTTTTTATTGACAGCCGTTGAAGTCACACTTCACGCTTCACTGACTTTGTAATATCATATTGTTGAAAATCAAAAGCTTGCACACACATATCGATGCGCTGTTGTGTTTGGTTAGGGCAGAATTTGTAACGTACTAAAAATATATAATCCCAAAAAAAGCAGATATCTTTTGATAATATTTTTCAAATTCCTTAACAGTAAAGTGCAGTTAATGGCCCCTTATGAAGTGTTAACAAAAAATTAATTGTTTAACTTATGCAAATCTTACGACGTGAACTTTCTTTACATTTTATCAATAACGAACAATAGCAAACACATTAGTTGTCATTCACTTTCCATACCCATCATTTTCTTTGCCTATTATATGTTGAAGTTGTTTTAGTCAATCTCATCTATGTATGTATATAAAATTCTCTTCATGGTCGGACCATGCGAGGCAAGAATCTGCAAGTATGTGCAACAGAGCATGACGAATTACCCTCGCTCGGGTCAACTAAACACAGTTAACGGTTGACAAGCGAAGGTAGTGGAGGGGTGACCAAAAATGGCCCTTGCGTTTGACTTGCATTGTTTCTTTCACAGAAAACGTGAGATTAGTAGTGTACTGGTTAACACGTCTGCCTCATGCGAGGACGGTCCTGGGTTCAAGTCCCGGCGAATATATTGGTTTTGTTTTTTTTGTTTTTTTTAAATGTCTTTTTGTGCCCGTTCTTTTACCTCTTTATTGCATAGCATAGACCGCAGACTGGCTCATCATAGACAGTGCAAAGAATGGTTGGGGGGGTGAGAGTACAGACACAAAAAGATGCACCAAGTAAATAAAAAAAATAGCGAGCAAAGGTGAAGACATGCACACTTAGGTTGTTGTTACCCGCGTCCCATTTATTACTACCATCCCTTAAACAAAAACTTTGTTTGGCCGATCTTAGCGAGGGTTAGTCATATTTAGGGTTGTTAATTGCGTGTTTTTTTTTGTTTTGTTTTTTTGGGGGGGACCGATTATCGATTATGTAAATCCGATTTTAAACCGATTATCGTTTTATAGCTGACTTCATAGAAGTTAAGGGTGTTTTCGCCTGAAAATGTCTCGAAACCAACAATGAGTTGGCTGTTCCAACCAAATTTTAATCAGTGACTTATATATTGTGTATAACAACTAACAAATTTTCAAGTCGTAAAATTTCCCAAATAATACAGACGCTCCTTTAATAAAGGAAATAATTGATTGCTGTGTGTATCCTTGGTTTATGTCTAGTTTTGCTTCATAAAAGCTGTTTATGTAATGCTTATTACATTTGCAAGGACTCTTTGATAACCGCTTAGACAATTTGTATGCACTGAACATACAAATTGTCCACTTAAATTAACTGTTGACAAGAAAGCTGAAACAAATCGTTGCTCTGTTTATTGTTGCCTATTTAGAAATCTTTAAATGTTACTTATAGTTTACCCGGCGCATAGTTATAATAAAGAAACACGTCACAATATTGTTGTCAGTTATAAATATGTTTTATGTTACTGTTAACTCTACATAAATCAGACAATATGCTCTTTTATCGACCTGAAACTCGTTGCAAAAGAAAATATTTTGTCTTAAAGAAAAGAACGTAAACAAATATTAAACAAATATTAATTGGGGAAATATAATAAATCTTGTAAAGGTCAAAACATAATATATTGATAAAATAACGTTGTTAAAATAATATTTTAAAAAACAACAACAAAAAAAAACCAACATCATGACCACTTTCAAGAAAAACAATTCTGAGCTACGTTCCTTAAAAATATAAAAGTAAGTTATTAAAACATTTATAGTAACCTACAATTTTAATTGGCGTGGAAAGAATTGTGCTGATACTCAACACGCTGAATAGCATCACTTACAATTGTGTGTTGAGTCTGTCTTAACATTGGGGAAGGGGGTAGTTAGAGTGTAGGAGGCATTTTGTTTGCTTTTTCCCTGTCTTTGTTCTTTACAGAAATCGTTATAATGCAAGGACTGGGACTACAGGGAAATTGTAATTTCAGATCCTTGTGGAGCTATTGATGTACAGGGCAATAGGTCATCGTTTTTATAGCCAGGCTGGTAAACACATTATCCAAAAAGAGACAACGAAAATCAATATTGTAAATGTTCCAATAAAATATTTCAATGTTATTCATATGAATGTTTTTTGTGAACAAAAAATGATTTTGTACGTCTAAAAAAAAAGGATTGGATAGCTTTTAAAAAAAAATCAAAATTTTTCAAAATGTATGAAAAAACAAGAAATAAAAACTCAATTTCCAAAAAAGAATGTCCGATTTTTTATTCAATGGGAAATCATTATAGAAGTCCATTTTTGTGCAATGTTTTACCAAATTTGCTTCACGCTGATTCTAAACTCCTGCGTGGCGTGGGTCAAATATCTGCAGATCCGCGCTGCTTAAGGGAACATTGCTACTATGGGTACAACACTTCGCTTACATATCAGCTGTATATCAAACATCTACTGCAGTATCGGAAACTTCAGCTGAGACAATCTAAAGCTATGCGAACGATTTTTCAGCTGGACTGGTTATATTGTAAATAAGTGTTACTAATGACACCATATAAATTTCAATTTTCGGCTTTAATCGAAATTAATGATTAATTAATCGCTAATTTTCAAAAGTTAAAGATGAAATTTAAATGTATAGTTTACAGCCCTACTTTTTAAAAAAAAACATGGTATTAACATATTAGATATGCATTAAAATTGGATTTCCCGCAAACCCCGTACCACAAAAAACAATTAATGACGTATTTTTAAAAAAAATACATTTGTTAAAACAGAATGGGCAAATTAATTATTCTATCTACCTTTCTACCGAAAGAAAAGTTTATAAACTTATAATTTACAATTCAATGAGACTAATTGGTATTTTTGTGTTGATTAAATGTTTCTTTGTATGTAACATACTATAATATGTACATATAATATTTGAAGAACAAATTGTATCATTAAATCGTATTAATATCAAATCATGAAAACTATGAAATGCATACATTTACTGTAAAACATGGGATATTCTAAAAACATAAGTGACGAGCAAAAGGCTTTACTGCAGCTTTCGATAGAAAGCCAATGTATTTTATCAAAGTGGCATGCCACTTGACTTCGTTCCCTACAATAAAGGGATACAATATAAAAGAATAGTTAAACCTTATTTTAATTTTGAAAACTCATATCAATGTTTATTGCTAAAGTAATTTAAGGTATATAATAGTATAATGAGATTTCCCTTTTTTGCACATATGCTTACACGCTAAATATTACTTTTATAACTATTTTTTTTAAAAATACTATGAGATAAAACCTTACAAAAATGCACGTTATAAAACACACAACTCACACGAAAACTTAAAGGTGGCAATAAAAACATTTATGATAGCAGTCATGAGAACATTTAGGGTACTAGAGAAGACTCTCTATGATTTAAATAATACCTATATTAATTAAGATGAAATCAGGAAGATTTTAAGACATACAGTCAAATTAAAGTCCTTGTACATTATAGCCGGAAAGGGGAATTGCATTTGATTTAGAAAAGTTGTATAAATTTTCACTATAACATTGAAACTGATATTTTAGAATTGTGAAATAGAGTTGTGGTACTCAAACTAATTTTAAAAATATACTATCTAGATTTTAATACATAATTATTTGTAAACTTAATATTTATTTGTAGAAAAGCAATTCGTTTACTAGACGTTTCAATATTTATAAAGGTGTTATTTCATTTTATTTGCATGACATTTCTGTTGATTCTATTAAATCGGGAATAAATTCAACATCGTCTTGTGCTGTAAAATCAACATCGTCTAGTACTAAAGAAAGTTAATTGGTCTTGTCTTTTGATCACCTTACTAACACCAAACATCTTCATGATACTTTGTGAAGTTATGTTCTGTCAGTCTTTAAGAGTGTCTTATGTCACATCAGAAATAATGTTATCTAAACTGAGATAAAGATTCTAGGGAAGTTAGGTCACTTTAAAATATAAAGCACGTCAATAAATCACTTTGAGAAATTAAGTTAATAAATGACGTCGATAAATCACATCAGTAAATCATAATGAAATAAATTGATGTATTTCTTAATTTCAAAATAACTTTTATATATTTAAGATTGTGTTTGAGAAATCCATTAGAGAATATAATCACAAACAGTTCTGGTACTGTAAACCTGACAAAAAATATCGTAGATCATAGATTAAAATAACAGCTGGTAGAAACTGCAAAAGGGAGTTACCTCTCTTATATTATCATGATTTTAAGAGACACTTGTTTACTTCATATTAACATCCGTCGGTTCCATTGAATTCGCCAGAATAATCCATTCCTGTCATGCTTAAAAGTATGCTAAATGCAAAGAATTGTGTTTCTTATACTAAAGTATTTCAACCCAAAAGACGACTAGTGCTGAGATACCCATCTCAACAGACAGCTGGTACTAAAGTATTTAAACCCAAAAAAACGACTAGTGCTGAGCTACCCATCTCAACAGACAGCTGGTACTAACGTATATCAACCCAAAAGACGACTAGTACTGAGCTACCCATCTCAACAGACAGCTGGTACTAAGGTATTTCAACCCAAAAGACGACTAGAACTCAAATATCCATCTCAACAGACAGCTGGTACTAACGTATTTCAACCCAAAAGACGTCTAGTACTGAACTACCAATACTACCAAATGGCTAATTTCGTTCAGGTAACGAGTTGAACTTATTTATAAATTTCATTAATTTAATTTATCATACAGAGCACAAACAAATTAGTAAGTCTAAACATGTTTTTAAAAAAAACTAGCCTTATTGCAAGAGAAGTTTTGAAATTGTAACCTTTTAGGTTTTGTAGAAAATATAAAATACAATGGAGTGAATGAAATTTCCTTAAAACTTCACAGACAATATCAAAATAGGTCAAAACATTGGACTTTAAATACAGTTTTTTGTCTATATTATTATGTTTACTTCAGTGTTTTTGACTTATATTTTCTATTAATATATGATACAGAATGGTACTGCGATAAAGTGTTTAAAATAAAATACAAAAAACACAAACAAATTGTGTAATGAAAACAGCAAATTTGAGCTTTATTTTTAAACTAGGGGTTTTAGGGCGCCTAAGACGCCCACTTGGGCTGTAGGGCGCCGTAGGTGTTCACTTTATTTTGGTAAAAAGCCCAAGTAACTTTTCCTTGTTTGATAAATACGAAATATTAAACTTCCTGAAATGTACACAAAAGTATTTTATAATTATAAATCCTCAACTCCTTCTTTTGCATCGCTCTCTTTTCAAAAATTAAAATATGCGCTAACACTATGACGTCATAAAATATTTTGTTCAGAATCTTTTAGATTTTTTATAATTTTGCACACTTCCTGATGCGCGCCTTGTATACATATACTTAAATATAAGCTCAAAAAATGACGTCATAGCTCTACGGATCCAACCTTTGTCTCTGGCTATTATATTGCTTATAAACTAACTCGACATTAACCAGTGATACACTTCGGACGCACAATCATATATATATATATACGCTCAATTATCACTGACTGCCTCACTCCTAACGCTAAGGGACATCATTCTGCTTTTTTTGTGTGTTGTAAGCAGTGCTGACTGACTTAAATAGTTATATTTTGGCGCAGTAATTCGGTGCGCTGCTTTCTAAAATTAGTTAAAAAATCGTGTGCTTTTCAGGAATATTTCGTATTTATCATGCAAGGATAAGTTACTTGGGCTTTTGAACACAATGCGGGCGCCGTAGGGGCCCTACAACACCTATTATAAAATACTTTGTGTACATTTAAGGAAGTTTGATATTACGTATCTATCATCTAAGGACAAGTTTGTTGGGCTTTTGAAAAAAGTGGGCGCCATCGGCACCCTCAATAAAAGCGGGCGCCGCAGGTGCCATGGCGCCACAGCACAACTAGTTCTTCTATATTTACAGTGTGTCTATAATAGAAAGATTAAATTGGAGAGGTTAAATGATTAAAATAAATTTGTGAATTATTTCAAAGTAAAGAATCTATTACTTTATTTAATATAGAGTAATTTACCACCTCGCGAACGCCATACGCTAAAAATAGCACCATTTTTGGCTTTCATTACCTAGTTTCTAAATCGTTCGACACAGGGTAAAAACGAAAGGACCTACAAGTAGTATCACAACAAGGCTACTATAATGAGACAGCATTCTTGTATTACTACGCGGGGTTAGAGTGTAAAGTCCAATTTTAGCTGACCCTGTTAGCTACCGTCTGCCGAACACTTTTTTGCTTAATTTACTTCAAAGCAGACACTTTTACCTCAAAGCAGACACATAACCAAAAATCATCAAAGAATCAATATTTAGTTAATGGAGTCAACAAATAACACTGGAGATGTCTATAATAATGTAATAAACGTTTATAAAATAAATTAGATCCTGAATAACTTAGATCTATATATATAAAATAGTACTCTAGGTAGATCTATAATCTATAGTCTAGTCAGGGCAGCAAACAGAGCACACAAAAGTGCCTTGTTTCAAAGATGCACATTGCGTGCACTGTGCATGCCATCAGCCATCACACACATCACATTGGACCCAAACCTCTGCCCCTCCCCCTTTTTTGCACCCTTGACACATTCCTGCCAACAAGAGAGCCTCTTCTATATCTAAAGTATCGTCATCTGCAGCCATGTCAAGCTCCATTGTTTGAACCAACTGTGAGTCCTCACTGCTGCTATCAGATATATGTATTACTGGATACTACTTTACTTTCTTGGACTCCACAATTTTCATTTTTTTAATCTGCTCTTCTTCTCTCTAGTGCCTTTTTTCTTCCCTTTCTTGCTCTCTTTTCCTTTTTGTAGCCTCTTTTTTTTGCATCCTTTCTCTTTTTGCTTTCTTCCCTCTCGATCTTTCTTTTCATTTTATTTTTTCTATTTTTTCTTAGTCTGTTGTTTTCTTTTTTTAATGCTTCTTTAAACTTTTCTCCACTGACCAAGTTTGGCATGGTTGGAGCATTTGCTGTTAACGTCTTGTTTTTTATTCCTTCTAACAAAATCAGGCAGCCTTAAAATGTCATCTACTGTCAAGTTAGATTTGACTGTGCAGTTTTTGGGTTCTTCTAGACTGCATGTTACTATTAGCCCCACAGCTAAGGCTTGAAACTTGTTCTCGTCTTCCTCTTTGCTAAGGTTATTTCCTGCAGTAGATCTTGTCATTGTCAGTTGACAAAATATTTTATTAAATTGTTTGCGACCCATTTCATCATATAAAAATGTTTGAATAGTCATGGAGTGCTTTAAGTTGTGCAGCAGACAAATTGGACTTTGGTGGTGATGATGCAGGTAATGATTCTTGTTGGGAAGATTTTTAAATGATAGACTTATTTTCATTCTCAAATGGGATGTTTTCCTGTATAATGGGCTGGGTCTCTATGACTACTTGTGTTTCATTCGCAATTGGTTGTGTCTCAATGAGTGCCTGTGTGTAAGATTCGATTGGCTGTGTCTCAATGATTGTTTCTGTGTAAATTTCTATTGGCGGTGTTTCAGTGGTTGCTGCTGTTTCGGATTCTATGTGTTGTGCCTCGATGATTGCTTGGATATCGTTGGGACTCAAATCAATTTGTTGTCATTTATGCTCCTGCAGGTGGTTTAGCTTAATTTTCCTACATGAAAAAGTGTTCGCAACGAAGTAATATCCTACAATAAAACAAATATACTTCAACGTGAACATGCCTTCAAAACGAACACTACTATTTTCAAATAAGACTAGAGGCAAAGAGCTAGACCCTTATTTAACTAAATTTTTCTGCAGAATAAAAGTGTTCGGTACGAAGTAAAATCCAACTTTAAACTTACTTCGTCGCGAGCACCCCTTTGAAACGAACATTGCTATTAAATAGCATTGCAAAGTATAACAGCGTGGTTACTGGCCTATTTGTAAGTGATGATGCAATACCAAACACGTGTGTTTTCCAAAGCGAACAGGTTAGTAGTCTTAACCCGGAAATCAACTTCGTTCTTCCTAGGGACGCTGACAGCATGCACGGCGCAATGATCAAAATGTTGAAACACATTTACTCACAAAATAGTCTGTCCCGGCAAACGAAAAGATAAAATGATATTGAAAACAGAACTACTTTCTACTTATGGGTGTTCGTTTTCGGGTTAGACGGAAAATAAAATTATAGAGAACGTTTTATGAAATAGTGTTCGCTTCGACATAGCGTTCGCGAGGCGGTAACTTACTCTCTCTATATATATATATAATATTTTTTTTTAAAATACATACAAATATTATGTGCCTTAGAAACAGGCACTTTATAGAAAGAGGCATTTCAATTAAAGAAAGAAGCGCCCAACAAGCTGCAATTTCACGCAACACTGCTCAGCAAACATAAAGGGTCAAAACGACGGTCAAACTGAAAAAAATAATTGTGGGGATCGATGGTCTAACTGGTAGCGCACTATAGATGCAAATGAAACATGTGAATAATTATTTTGTACATAAATGTTAAGTTAAAACTTTTGAATACAATTTTTAAAAGATTGGTCGTTAAAAATAAGATTTCAATTGTAATGTCCTTTCACAACAAATGTAAATTTGTTTATCTTTACTGTCATTTTTTTTAACGTGAATTAAATTAATGAATATAAAGATTATTTAAATTTATCTCTGTGTAACATGTTAATTTTGGTGCTAGAGTGTCGCGGTGCGTATTATATCGAACAAACTTTCCTGTCGCGAAATAAGGTGCGTATTATATTGAAAATACTTTAAAAAAATATATTCCCGATCGGTGTGCATTATATTAAACATGTTTTACGAGACATAACTACAATTTTGTATTTTTAGATTGTCTTGCGCTGCGTAATATAATGTAGACTCCATTAGTTATGTCTACTACGTGTAGGATTTATAGCCAAAAACTTGTGTTTTTTTTTACGTTTTTTTTATTATTGTATTTATTCATTAGCGTTTCTGTTTAATGATAGAGTGTATTGTAAATAGACAACATTTCTTATATGATACCAAATATATTTTAAAAGCATAAACAATAATTTGTTTGACAGAAGTCAATAGACATTGCAGCTCGTGATATTGTTTACCTCAGTATCTATGCTCTCCACCAAGGTCTAAAGATATTTGCGCACATTTGTGTATTAACTTCCCTTTGATAATTATAGACACACTATGCTCTCCGTGGCACAATCAGATCATTTCAACGCTACACAATTTTATGTAAGAATTAAACAACCCATAAAAACAAAGTTATAGACTATAAATCCTTTATATGAGACATAAATAAATTATTGATTATGTTCAATATAATACGCACCGCGCAACAAACATTTACAGACTGAATATGACTGAACTCTCCTTCCTGTAAAACACGAAAATGTGGTCATCGATGACTACATTGAACTCCATTGACCCGTGGAGGTGACATATAGAAGACGGATACCTTGTGATACATATAGATAAACTAAAATTTTTTTATTTAATTACGGTTCTTTCAATCGATTTGAAGTTTTGACACAATGCATTGTTAGATGTCACAAGTTCCTGTGCATAATTTCAGCTTGATAGGATCGTGGGAAGTGGGTCATTTTTTCCGTCGCTTTTTCCGGCCTACTGACCGACCACGAAAGAACGGTGACTGGATTTTAAAATGAAATCTATTTGAGAATTAATATTTTTAGCAATTTATAGTTTTTTTAGCGCATAATATGAATATTTCATATATAGATATATGTTATTGCTAAGGATTGCAAATTATTTTTTTTTATATTGTAAGTTCAGTAACTAAATATTTATATTTACATTTGGGCTCATACTGATTAGAATAAAATTTTCGAATAATAGGGAAAAAATGTAATCGATTTATCGATTAATTTTTATAATGTATATTTTATTATGCATATGTAGATCCCGTTAAGTCCAAATCATTATTTCGCGAAATCGGTTTAGTCGCAGTAATTCCATGGCTCGCAAATTTTATGACGTAGCACAGCAAATTCGTTATGCTATGCAAGAAATGAGGAAGAATAACCTTTGTGTTTACCTGTGCAACTCTAAATAAACAATGATAATACGAGGGATAAGTATGTAACAAAAATATAAATTAAAAACTGTTAAAGACAATATTATAAATATTTTCTTAAATTGTAATCGAATTTATTGATCAAAATTAGTTAATGATTAATCGATTTATTAATCTATATCTCCACTACCCTCATCATCATCATTTGTCCTTTGAGTTATTTGTGGAACATAGGGCCAATGTCAAAGCTCGCCACTCTACACGGTTCCTTGCCAGTCGCTTCAATTCTTCCCAGCTCTTCACAGTCCTTCCAGCCTCGACCAACATGCTCCTTCTCGATGTACGCTTGGGTCTTCTTCGTTGTCGTTTGCCCCGGGGGTTCCAATCTAAGGCCTTCCTAGCCCTGCTGTTATCTTTCCTGATTGTGTCTGCAGCCCTCTTTTACATATATTATCAGGAATGTCACAGTTGGCACGCAACGCTTCATTAGCCTCTAAAATATTACTTCTTTAATCAACAATGTTTACAAATTAATATAAGTAAGTGTTTTAGTCCTGTGCTTCTCAAACTCTTTCTTAAGGTGGACCGGCAGGAATTTTTCATTGCCCTGGGGACCGGTGCACTATTTTCCCTGTGCGGAAGTGGTAACGACACAAGCCCATGCATGCCCTACAGCCCTAAAAAATATGGTATGAATTCGTTAGTTTTATGCTACATGTCATCCAATAATATTGAAAAGAATATTCACTTGTCTTCAGCGATTTTTGTGATCGTGGTCGGTAAATTGTTTACTTTACCAAACTATGTTCTTAATTGCTAAGTGCTGGAACTATGAGTTCTTTTATAAAAATGTCGCTTGAGAATTAAGGATGTCAAACGTTGGGACACATTTTACCAATTATAAAAAATACTAATCGTCCATGATTTTCTCTATGATTATATTAGTAAATAAGTCAATTTTAATTATGTTGATTTTATTTCTATGTTCAAATTATCAATCTTATGAAATATTATAAATCGAAAAATTAGCATAAAATAGAGACATGATTATGTTTTATTCGGATTGAGAGTTAACAGGTTGGTATGAAAATAATTGCATTTGAATGTCATTGTATCCCTAATTTGAGGGATCGAAGTCAGTGGCATGTCACTTTTATGATTATTTTTGTTTTTATTAATATTGTGTTATATAATATGATATATGCATATAATATATTATGAAGAGTTTGTTCAGATATTATAGCAACTTAGTTCTTTCAAAGTGTCTGCTACTACGACTAGTTGTAACAATACAAAATAATTTTATTGCTATGACTAGACGTGTCGTAGCAGTAGTTTACTGGCTAATTTTACGACTATATTGTTTATTTATTTATTTTTTTTAAAAAAAAATTTTCAGGTATGTTACAATTATTTTATAAACGTTCTAATATTTATAATAGCCTCATTTTAGGACAACGTCGATAAGAGAATGCCTAGCAAATTATTGAAATTGTATCCCCAAATTATAGGAATCGAAGTCAAGTGGCGTGCCACTTGGATCAAATATAATGCCTTCTTTTCTTTTTGTTTTTTTTCTTTTCAAATCCAAGTCTATACTGGGGGTGAAAGACACCTAGCATTTATTAGCACATAATCCCTCATTAAAGGGAGTGAAGTCAAGTAGCGTGCTACTTATTTAATTATTTTTAAAAAAAAATATTTTTTTTAGTATCTAAGTCAATTTATTTTATTTTAAAAAATTTTATGAAACATTTGAAATAAAATATAACATGGAATAGAGGTTTTAAAATATACGTTAACCGATAAGAAAATATTGAGTTTCGATGTGTCCCTGTAAGTTTAGGGATCGAAGTTAAGTGGCGTGCCACTAAGATATTTCTTTTTTTTTAAATTACATACATATTTTATATGAATTGACAAATAAAATAAAATACAAATATTTGATTATAACAAATAAAATGTACATTATATATTATTTCTTAAACGTAAAAACCTTAATTATCTTCTGTTATGTTTAATATCATGTTTTGAATTGTTTGTCTAAACATGTGTTCTAGTGTTATGTTTGTGTAACTGTGGTTATGGAAAAAAGCCTTAAGTCTGTGATGCCGTATGTGTTTTCTGTACTGTGAAAGTATTTTTAAGCTTATTGTTTGTTGTTTCTTGTATATAGAGTCTGGTATTATGTTTAGTGTTATTGCTTTGTCTATATCTACCTTGTGTATTGTGCCTGCTTGTATTAATTGTTGGAGTGTGTTTTTAGTTTGTAAAATTGTATTGCATGTGAGATATAAATGTTGTTCAGTCTCATCAGCTCCTGACCTACAGAGTGGACAGCCTATTCTTGCCCCTCTGTCTTTATAATTTCTTGATGAGACTGGTGTTGTATTGTAAATTAGTCTGTATGTTATTTCTTTTTCTTTATTTGGTATTTCTTTGATATGTGTATTTTTAAAAGTTTCCTCAGTGTTTGTAATTCCATAAACTTGTGTCCATTTAATTCTATTGTTCAGAGGTGTTGCTTGTCTTTTTATTAAATGTGTATATATTTCTTTGGTTGTTTTGTGTAATACTTCTTCATTACCTTTTATTGCTTTGATGCATGATGTATGAAATTGTGATTGATTTCTACCCATGTAATGTGCAGTGCTGTTATCAATTGCCATTAAATGTCCTATTCTGATTCCTAAGAAATAATGTGTGAATGTATTTTCTGATCTTTTTTTAATGGCTTGTCCTATAAATTTTATTCTGAGTGCTTGTATTTTTGTTTGTATGTCTTGCAAGTTTATTCCTCCATTTAGCTTAGATTGTATTAGTGTTGTATGTTTGATATTGTGTATTGTTCCTTGGAATATGTATTAAGTTATGTGTGAGTTAATTTCTTTTAATATTATTGGTGGCGGTTCCCATATTGTTCCTGTATATATTGTTTTGGGGATGACATATGTGTTTATAATTGTTCTCCTTCCAAAAATTGTCTGTGCTGTGTATTTGTTTCTGTCAATAATTTGTTTAATTGATAGTTCAATATCCCTCCATATTTCAATGTTTGTCTGTGTTTGATTATTGGAATAACAGATCCCATAAATTCTAAGACTCTCCTTCCTAATTATGCCTAAGGGGAAATCTAGTCTATTTTGCCACTTACCTATCCCCATAATTTCAGATTTGTTTACATTAATCTTGGACCCACTACCTTTTCCAAAATCTTGAAAAATTGAAATTATTTTTTGAATTGACCTATCATTTGTGGGGAAAAATACCGTGTCATCTGCATAAGCAATCACTTTAATATCTCTGGCTCCAGGAATCCCTATTCCTGTAATGTTATTCTCCATTCTGATTTTCTCTAACAGTGGTTCAAAGGATAGAATATATAGATAAGGGGATAAAGGACACCCTTGTCTAACTGATCTTTTAATTGCAATGTTTTTTGAAATTATATTAATAATTATCAGATTGCTGATAGGCGTTCTGTATAGAATTTTAACCCAATTACAAAAATACTCCCCTAATTTATTGTGTTGTAATATCTTGTGAAGGTATGCATGGTATACCCTGTCAAAGGCTTTTTCCTGGTCTAGTGATAATATGCATGTTTGAATTTGTTTTTCACTTGTGTATTGAATAATGTCTCTGATTAAATGATGGCAGTGGCTATTGAGACGATAACGTCTTAATAGCCCACAGGCTATTGAGACGCAAACAAAACATAGGCCAATGAAAACTACGTATTTACTAATTACGGTTGGCGCATTTATTCTATTGATTGCGTTAAAAATTCCACAACTCTTTTTATTTTTAAAGAAAGAAAGAAATGCATGTAATAAAACAAACCCGTAAAAACAAAGTTTTTGACTATAAATCCTTTATATATGAGACATAACTAACAGTATTGATTATTTTCAAACGCGACAAACATTTACAGACTGAATCTGTCTTAACTCAACTTTGCTTTATAACCGGGGGGGGGGAGTCTGGTCACCGATCGCTAGACCGAGCTCAGCGTGACACGTAAAATGTAAACAAAAGCACCCCGGTACATCACGTCAACGCACGAACTGAGCTGTCACGTGAAAAAAAACAATAACAAACCGTGAAATTGAATTACATACCTCGTATAGAGAAAAACTAAAAATGCATTAATTACGATGCATTGTTAGGTGACACGGGTCCATGTGCCAAATTTCAGCTCGACGGCTTCATGGGAAGTGGGTCATTTTTTACTTTTGTTTCTCCGCCCGCCCAAGACAGATGGAGATCACGAGAGAGAGACAGAGACGGCGGTGAAGTTAATATAAGTTATTTAAAAAGGGTGTAGGGTGAGGTAAATTAATTGTCAGCGTTAAATTTTTTTAATTTGTTTACACTCTAGGCAAATTCAATAATCCCGTATTAGCATATTACCCGGAGTTCGTTTTTGTTTTGTTACGGTTAAGATGCAAGGCAGCATACGAGACTAACGCGAGCGACGGTGACATCAAATCGCTTTCTCCATATTCCGGTATATAAATAATATACACGTCATCACTATTAGACTATTAGTTTACTTCCCCAACGGCTATGGAATGATTTTTTTTTAAAATTTTAATTTGCTTAGTTGTCGAGGCATTGTACGAGAGTGTTTGATGTGAACAATGGCGTCAATGGTCAAGGTCGCTGACTATTACTATTTATATTACGGGCCAATCAGTTAAATGACAAGACTTAATGAAGAAGAAAAAAGTAATTTATGACAATACATATAGTATATAAATGAAAATAATTATAAACTTACCTATTCTCAAAAAAAAAGAATTTACACTACAAACACTAAATACTTTTTAACAAATTCAAGATCGCAATGATAGTAGTCCATGTGCTCACAAAATAGACAACAATGTAATTATAGTCTGTTTCTTATAAAGACAAAGAAAGCTATAAAAGCATATGACCCCGTGACCTATCATCATTCTCGGTCACCGGTTTATAGTCTGTTTCCCGCATCCAATAAAAGTGATCGGCGCGCGCTGCTTAGTGAAGAACCTATATTACGAGACTTATTTGATAGACGTAGCAAACATACCGGGTGATTAATCGGTCCTCAAATACGAGTTAGGTTTTTTAGTGACAGTTTTCCTGCAAATCAAAGACATTTGACGTAAGATTACCATATTAATATCAAAACTGATATTTTATTTTTAAAAATGTAATTGTTATGTGTTGGAAAGGGAGTAAGGCTGGCGAGTGTAGCTCAAACCCTATTGGAACAGAAAAAGGGGGGGGGGACGTCGTGTGCGCCGCAAAATTCAATAATTCTTGCGATTTGACAATTTAAAAATAATATGTTATTTAAATAAATTTCATTTTATCATCACTGTTTACTCCGTAAGCTTTATAATTTTCTTATCAGACATCAATATTATTGTCTTATCAATATTATGGATTAATAAAATCAAAGTGAGTGAATTATTTCCAATGGGTAAAATGAATTGCTTATATACATAAGTCATAACAATATAAATTATTTTAAGATAAAGTGTTCTTTCTCACTGACGAACTATAGTGCATATGTAGTCTGCAAAGCGTTGTTACTTTCAGGCCGTGGTCAGGTCCACTTCCCCTACTCGCCGTCCGAGCCACGTAGAGCCCACCCTTTCTCGGTTATTACAAACTATTGTTTCAAAATTATGTAGCTAATTAACTAAAGTTATTTGCATACGTATTTTTTACACCATTTGGTAATTGATGTATTAAAATTGGAAAATGTTTTCACTTAAGAAACCAGATTTTTTTCTTTGAGATAGGCGCTTCCAAAAGAGACATAATAATTGATAAACTATCTAACGTACACCACAGCTGATATTGACTGAATTGGTTTCGAAAATGTCAGGGAATCATTATCAGTGATTTGTTGCATCTGTTTTGTTATTACACTTGGGGAAAAAAATGTACCTGAAATCATACAACTTGTTTCCATATATCATAATACAATATGCTTTGTTTTGAATCAAGACCGACCATGACAAAACCGTGAATGGATTTTAAAATGAAATCTATTTGAGGATTAATATTTTAGCAATTTTAGTTTTGCCAAGATTTATTTTAAATTATTATAAACTAGTGTATTACCCGTCAAAATTGACGGAAATTTTCAAAATAAATATACTTCAGCTGAAATCTATTTATTTTGAAACAAAATAGAAAAAAAAATAATAAAAAATAATGCAATACAGAACTTTCATTTATTTTATTTAGTTTTATTTTATTCATTTATTTTCATACTATACAATTTTATGTGGAGCGTTCGAAAAGAATTATCTTTGGTGCAGTAATTTGATGCGCAGCCTTCTAAAATTAGTAGCGTCACGGATAGGACAGACGGGACGTAGCATACATTGCAAATTGTGTATGTTGATACATTACCATTTACGCAATAATCTTATGTATAGAAGAAGCCGCGTTGGTCTAGCGGTAGCGCGATGGGACTACCGAACCGAGGTAGAAGACTGTCGTGGGTTGCATTCTCCGTGCCGGTATGGCCCCCGTGGCATTGTGCTGGCGACACAATCCCTTGCTCGTTAGTGGCGGCTAATTAAAACTTGTGAATGCTACTTCACTTGCCACATAGTCCGTCATGGACTGGAAAGGGGGTATTATAGAAGGGGCGTCTGTATAAATAATACATTTAGTGATGTATCTTGTTAGGTGTTACCAACAAAATGTTCAATGGCGATGACTGGCATATGGTGAACATGGTTTCGAAGCGCTTAAAAATTCTTAAGAAAAGTAATTTATATATTGCGTCCATACCCCTTATCGGTCTGTTGGCAAGTAAGGCAGAGTTCAAAGGTCATGGCAATAAGGCACGTAATTCCCAGCCAACATAACTCGTGATAAGTACCAAATCGGGGATGGATGGATTCATAAAATAAAATCTTGAATATACGTGACTAAAGGGTACTCCAGCCGAGCACATATACCATGTGACCAACTTCCCCTATTATTATTTTAAATATATGGAACAAAAAATATGGAAACATAGTTGATATTAATTTCAATACTTTTTAATTAATCCAATGATGTCGTTTAACCATTTTTTTTAAAGTTTAGCTATTAAAAGATGGTAATAAACTGAATAAATCAACTTTTTTATGTAAGTTATGCTTAACTTTCATTTCTCAATTAAAAATAAATAAATAATTATACCATTCGTATATGGCATCTTTGTTTACGAATTTATCTTCGAATACAAAGTATCAAACAGATATAAATTCTTTAGGCATTCTATCGGTAATTGTCGAGACCTCAGCTACCGTGGCATCCATCCCTCACGTTATATATAGAGAGATAAAAAATTAACTGTAATAAAAATAAAAGAATGGATCTCGTTTTATTTGTTTATCAAACTGGAAATGGGTTTATATTTTATCACACCTTTGGCCATGAATCCATAAAAAACAATAATTTACCCAAAAAAAATTATACGTTTAAAAATATATACATGTATTTAATTAGCATTTTGGAATAATTGTATTTCTTAAATTTGAAAAACTAACTTTTCACTAAATGTATAATCAAAACGATTAACTCAATGTCTTTTTGGCAGTGGTTTTATCACTCATGATCATAGAACTTGTCATTCATTAATATTCAAACGTCATTATATTGCCTTATTTAAAGAGATAAGAAAATCATTTTAATAATCTTTTTTAAATGAGCTCTGCTTAAATCCTATAATAAAGCTTACACTATCTTTCAATAGTTTCATAAATCACACATATCAATAATACTATAATAAAGGCTACATTAACTGTCATTAGTTCCATAAATCATACATGTCAATAAGAAAGCTGGTTTAAAAGTTTGTGTTGTTTATTTCGCTCATATAAAATACGTATTATTATTGCTACACATCCATGGACATAAATATAGAAAAATATATTTTGAAGGAAGTTTGTACGTAGATGTTTTCAAACAATTATTCAGACATCTTTGTGTAGCGCACTGCCACCAAAAGCGTGGCCAGTGAACGTTGCGTCACTTCCAAAAAAGGCCAGCACAGTCGTATAGGATGTATTCGATGGTAGGGAGCAGGAAACCTATGAATAGAAGGAACGCCTGTTTTTTTAATGATATTATTATAACCAATAAAGTTTTAAGTTTTAAATGTACTTTTGAAGACAAAAATTTCCCAAACTGGTTTGTTAATCCAAGACAAAAACAATGAGTTTTTAAAAATATGAGAACTACAATACAAAATTATTGTTTTTTATGAGAGAATAATTTTATATGAAAGTGTTTAAAAAGTTACAAAATTTCTCTAAAACATAAAAGTTAACGAGTTCACGCATAACTATCGATAAACCATGTTTCCAATGATAGTTAATAAAAAAAAACAATATGACGATGCCAACATGATGTGTTTTACACACACACACATACACAAACACACGTACACAATACACACACACATATAGACTTTGATTTGTGAAATAAGTATTTATTCCTTTGTTTTATGCCATGTCTTACTTTGCATTAATTAATCAAATCTTTCTATGTTTTTTTTTGTCGTTTATTGTAAGTATCTTTAAAAAAATATTTAGCAGTATTCTTTAATACACATTTTACTTTATTATTTATATATGCTATTCAAATATAGCAATATAATACAAATAGTATTTAAATTACATGGCTGACAAAAATATCACAACTTTCCAAAAACAAGAACAACACTTTATCAATGAAAAATCTATTGATATATTAGATACGAGAGAAATTCCCGTGCGATGCTACGGGTAGGCACAATGAAAATAACTTTATTTGGATTTGAGTTTCACATTCCCCTTAATAATGAGTGTAAACGTATCAGGAAATTAGGGTAGTGATAAATCAAACCCCTCTTTATAAAAATCACGATATGTGTGTCTAGAAAATAGAAATTATAATGAATTTAAATATTACCCATCAATTTTGGTAGTTCTGCTTTAATAACGCACGCTTTTTTCTATATACTTTACCAGAATAGCAAAGGTCCTTAACAGTTACAAAAATCTTATGGGCAAGGCCCAATTTCTTTTTCCATGAATCAAAAAATGAAAACAATATCTTTTATTCCTTTGGTTCTAGGAAAAAGCTCTTAAAATTACCCACTCCATTTTATAAGCTAAGTATGAAATTAGTTCAAGACGAATCGGATATTTTTTAGCATAGTAACATAGCAATAAATTGGCAGATACTTGTTTCACTTAAATAACGGATTTTTTTTTCATTGTATTTATATTCAAGCATTTTCTCATTCGAGCTTTTTTAGCTTATAAAATGACCTATAAGTTAGGGCTTAATATATAACATATATTATGTAGGCCTTTGATTTTAAAAAAGAAAAGTTTTTAAAAAATCAGTCTGTATACAAAAATTTAACCTCGTTGTATAATATTGCTCAAATAAAATCAAGTTGTTATGGTCACAATATCAGTTGCTGTTTTTTTTTGGCCAGAAAAGGGGTAGACACAATTAAAAAATAACTTTATTTGGTTTTGGGTCTCAAATTTCCCTTAAAAATGAATGTAAATGCATCATGAAGTTAGGGCAGTGATAAATCAAACCACTTCTTATAAAATTCACGATATGTGTGTCGAGAAAATAGAAAGTATGATGAATTTAAATATTAACCATCAATTTTGGTATGTCTGCTTTAATAACGCATTGTTTTCTCTATATAATATACTCCTATAGAATATGAAAGGTACTTAACAGTTATACAAATCTAATCGGCAAGGCTCAATTTCTTTTCACTTGAATTTTAAAAAAAAATTAAAAATATATTTCCATATGATTCCTTTGGTTCTAGGAAAATGCTCTGAAAAACACCAATTCCATTGTATAGTTTAAGCATGAAATTAGTTTAAAAGACGAATTAGTTACTATTTGAGCCAGATAATATTAATTTGAATATGTATGCTTTTTGGAGGGTGGAAATATGGTTGATGGGTTTAAGGTGCATATTTTTTTCCCACGAATATTAATATAAAAACAATGGTTTTTTTTTAATTCTTAGAGATTGATTTTCTAATAAATTATGTCATTTTGAAAGGACTTCCCACTCTTTTCTTCAAGTATTAACAAAGCAATAAATTGGCAGATACTGGTTCCACTAAAATAAAGGATTACTTTTCGTTGTATTTGTATTTAAGCCTTTTTTCATTGTAGCTTTTTTTAGGTTATAAAATGACATATTTGGTAATGGTCTTAATATATAACATATATTTGTAGGCATTTAATATTAAATCAGAATAATTTAAAAAATAATTTTTTCAAGAAAATGTATACAGCTTAAAAGAAAACTGCCATTTAGTAAACCACATGATCTGCCTGTGAAATCAGTCTTTATACATAACTTTATCCTCGTTGCATAATATTGCTCAAATAAAATCAAGCATTTATGTCTAAATATCAGTTGCTGTTAGTGTATTTTTCCGCTTGAGCACGCACTTTTTGAAGCTAGAACCTATATATGAGTCGTAATACCCGCCAAATGTTTTTACACTAAATATTTGTATAACTTAAAGAACCGTACAGTTTACACCCGAAGTGTGTGCCACGCAACTCATTGCTCTAGAAATGTAATTATGTCTTTATTATGAATGTTTTAGTTTTGTTAGCTCTTAAATACCTTTCTTAGTAATGATTTTTTATGGGAAATGCATATTATTTATGTTAATTTTGATGCTTAAGTAAGGTGTGCATATGTTTTATTTGCTTTAAGGAAACATTTTGAATCGTAAGGTCTGGGCTTGAAAATTTACCCTGCTGATTTAGTTTAATCTATGCAAAAAACAGTTGCTAAGCTATAGTGTTTATGTCATCCAGGGTTGGGCGATAATATTGACTCTTACCCCACCAATAAGTGGTACATTTCAAAAGGTCATAAAGTTGTACTAAACGTAAAAATACATGTTCCACTTATTACCCACACTCATTGGTCCGTGCATATAACTCCTATATATAATCCATTTTCGTCTATGACAATACCGATTTTTTTTTCATTCCTTCAATTTCCTTGGGGCAGTTTATAGAGCAATCGTTCCAGAAAAAAAAATCGTGTAAACTATTTAAGCACC
>CALYLW010001351.1:0-95000 GCA_944989445.1 Ampullaceana balthica | reverse complement strand
GCCATGTAAGCTGATGCTGGTGGACCAGGCTTTGTGATCTGCACCTACCCTGGCGTTGAAGTCACCGAGGAGGTATAGACTCTCATATGTGGGAATATTTGCTACTGCGGAGTCTAGAGCCTCGTAGAAGTTGTCTTTTAACTCTTCTTCGGAGCAGAGAGTTGGTGCATACAGGCTGAGGATATGGGCTGCGCCAGATGATGCTGAAAGTTTAATGCCGAGTATCCTCTCAGTGCCAAGTGCCGCCAGCTCAACGTATGACATAAGAGAGTTTTTTATGGCAAAACCAACGCCATGCTGCCTTGTTCTGTCTGATGGTAGTCCTTGCCAGACAAATGTGTAGTTGGCCTCAACCACTTTGCCGTTTTCAGCCAGCCGCGTCTCCTGTTGACATGCAATGTCGATGCCGAGACGGGAAAGTTCCCTGTCAATGACCGCTGTCTTCCTTATGTCTTCCGCACATGAGGGGTCAGAGTTAAAACCAGTGCAGAGGGTTCTGACATTCCAGCTTGCTAAACGAAGTGCTGGTAACTTCTTTCTTATTTTTTCAGTTGGTGCTTGGGTTTATGGCTTGCTTGTTGAGTTGATCACTCTGAGCCCCATGCACCCAATGGGCCAGGCGAGCCATGACGGAACATCACCTTACTGGCTGGGGGCTGCCCAGCTTAAGGCGGGCGGTAGATGCTCAGTGAGACATGGCGATCTCTCCCACCGTCTGGAACGACCCCTGGCGCCTAGCTCTACGCCAATTGAGCAATGGCTTATAACCGGTAACTGCCGCTCCACGTGTTGTGTCTACGCCTTGCGGCGAAGCTGGAGTGACCTCTCCAGGATTGGGTCGAGGAGGTAGAAATGACCACAGGAGGCTACGATAGCCTAGGCAGAGCTTTAGAAAGGCCAGCTGTTGCCCAGGCAGCAGGCCCTCTCTCTCCACACAGATGGTGATTCCAGGGGAACAGCTTAGCTGATACAACAAGGTGCCATCTGCATCGCAGGAGTTGCCAGAGATATAGCGCATCGCAATAAAACTGCCTAAGGGACTCCGTCTCCTGATTTTCTGTTAGGGTTTACTCCCTTAGTCTCTCCGTGAACAGGTATGGCCGCGAGACAACGGAGGTTTGAGATTGGAGTTTCCCTCTCCTAGATGAGCTACCTATCAAGGTTAACGAGCCCCATCTGCCCGAAGCGGCTGGTTTTAAGGCGCCAGCGGCCCGCCTTCACCACTTCTCCTGTCAGTTGAAACGTGATCCGCCAGACTTCGTTACAAGTCATACGAGAAGGCCAGGAGTTGGACTTTGGTTAGCAGAGGCTATTATGAGACGCAAGCTATGGGGATATTTCGAGAGGAGTGGGTGCTTATTTCCCACTCCCACCCCCGGCAATACTAACCTTGGACCACATTTGAGAGATACGTCTAATTATTTATGTACAACTAGGAACACGACTCAGACATTTGAGAGATACGTCTAATTATTTATGTACAACTAGGAACACGACTCAGACATTTGAGAGATACGTCTAATTATTTATGTACAACTAGGAACACGACTCAGACATTTGAGAGATACGTCTAATTATTTATGTACAACTAGGAACACGACTCAGACATTTGAGAGATACGTCTAATTATTTATGTACAACTAGGAACACGACTCAGACATTTGAGAGATACGTCTAATTATTTATGTACAACTAGGAACACGACTCAGACATTTGAGAGATACGTCTAATTATTTATGTACAACTAGGAACACGACTCAGACATTTGAGTGATACGTCTAATTATTTATGTACAACTAGGAATACAACTCAGACATTTGAGAGATACGTCTAATTATTTATGTACAACTAGGAACACGACTCAGACATTTGAGAGATACGTCTAATTATTTATGTACAACTAGGAACACGACTCAGACATTGAGAGATACGTCTAATTATTTATGTACAACTAGGAACACGACTCAGACATTTAAGAGATACGTCTAATTTTTTATGTACAACTAGGAACACGACTCAGACATTTGAGAGATACGTCTAATTATTTATGTACAACTAGGAACACGACTCAGACATTTGAGAGATACGTCTAATTATTTATGTACAACTAGGAACATGACTCAGACATTTGAGAGATACGTCTAATTATTTATGTACCCTAATTATTCATTCTCTCTAGGCCGTGGGTGCTCCTATGATGTATGATAAAAAGTATGATCTAGGATCCTATGTTGAACTCGTTATCAACTCTAATTATCCAACATACATCCAACAGTCAACATACATCCAACATAAATCCAACATAAATCCAATATACATCCAACATACATCCAACAGTCAACATTCATCCAACATACATCCAACATACATCTAACGTACATCCAATATACATCCAACAGTCAACATACATCCAACATAAATCCAACATAAATCCAACATACATCCAACATACATCCAGCAGTCAACATTCATCCAACATACATCCAACATACACCCAACATACATCCAATATACATCTAACAGTCAACATTCATCCAACATACATCCAACATACACCCAACATACATCCAATATACATCCAACAGTCAACATACATCCAACATACATCCAACATACAGTCAACATACATCCAACATACATCCAACATACATCCAACAGTCAACATGCATCCAACATACATCCAACATACATCCAACATACATCCAACATACATCCAACATACATCCAACATACATCCAACAGTCAACATACATCCAATATACATCCAACATACATCCAACAGTCAACAGAAATCCAACATACATCCAACATACACCCAACATACATCCAACAGTCAATATACATCCAACATACATCCAACAGTCAACATACATCCAACATACATCCAACATACATCCAACATACATCCAACATACATCCAACATACATCCAACATACATCCAACAGTCAACATACATCCAACATACATACAACAATCAACATACATACAACAATCAACATACATCCAACAGTCAATATACTGTGTTACTCACGTGTCATTGTTCAGGGTGAGAACATGTTGAGTGACGCCTTCAACACACGATTGTTTCCAAACACTTGAAGTAGTTTCACTGACATCACCAAGAGTGGCATTTAGACGGCAGTGAACGTGACGGGACTTAACATTCAGAGATTCAGTCCGTTAACTGAGATGTACCCAAGCTGTACCCAAGCTGTACTCATGCTGTGCTCACGCTGTACTTACGCTGTATTCATGATGTACTCATGCTGTACTCATGCTGTACTCATGCTGTACTCATGCTGTACTCATGCTGTACTCATGCTGTACTCACGCTGTACTCACGCCGTACTCACGCTGTACTCACGCTGTACTCACGCTGCACTCTTGCTTTACCCAAGCTGTACTCATGCTGTACCAAAGATGTACTCATGCTGTACCCAAGCTGTACTCATGCTGTACCAAAGCTGTACTCTTTCTGTACCCAAGCTGTACTTATGCTGTACCAAAGCTGTACTCTTTCTGTACCCAAGCTGTACTCATGCAGTACCAAAGCTGTACTCTTGCTGTACCCAAGCTGTACCCAAGTTGTACCCACTCTTTACCCTAGCTGTACTCATGTTGTACCCAAGCGGTACATAAGCTGTACTCTTCTTGTTTTGTTTCCATGTGACCAAAAGTTCACATGGCTATTGAATGAATGTTGTCCTACTATGATGACGTGGCTATTGAATGAATGTTGTCCTACTATGATGACATGGCTATTGAATGAATGTTGTCCTACTATGATGACATGGCTATTGAATGAATGTTGTCCTACTATGATGACATGGCTATTGAATGAATGTTGTCCTACTATGATGACATGGCTATTGAATGAATGTTGTCCTACTATGATGACATGGCTATTGAATGAATGTTGTCCTACTATGATGACGTGGCTATTGAATGAATGTTGTCCTACTATGATGACGTGGCTATTGAATGAATGAATGTTGTCCTACTATGGTGACGTGGCTATTGAATGAATGTTGTCCTACTATGATGACGTGGCTATTGAATGAATGTTGTCCTACTATGATGACGTGGCTATTTAATGAATGTTGTCCTACTATGATGACGTGGCTATTGAATGAATGTTGTCCTACTATGATGACGTGGCTATTGAATGAATGTTGTCCTACTATGATGACGTGGCGAGGATCAGTGCTGTAGGCCATCGATATACAAGAAGGTGGCCATCGCTTTACAAGAATGTGGCCATCGCTATACAAGAATGTGGCCATCGCCATACAAGAATGTGGCCATCACAATACAAGAATGTGGCCATCGCTATTCAAGAAAGTGGCCAACGAAGACCGCAACCCCGACCCCCCACCCCTCCCACCCTAACCCCTCCCCACCCTTTCTTATGACGCCACTGCACGTGATGTTGTCCTGTGTGACGTCGCGACGCCATGTTTTGATTCTAAAGTTCAATCGACCTACGACATTAAAGTCACATCCAGCAGCCCTCTCCCCAACACGAGTGGCCCTCGTTAGGGTGGGTATTGTGTTGGCTCAGTCCTCAGCGGAGCCTCGAGTGTTTGGCGCAGTAACGAGTCGCTTCAAAATGAGTCATCCAATGAGCTGCTCCGGAAGTTAGTCTCTTACCCAAACACTTATTTACCCGGCAGACGTTATTGTCAAATGTTTCACTAGCAGACTTGAGCCATAGAACGTTTGAACTTTGTTTCGTTTCTGAGTTGTTACATTTTATTGACTTGTTCCTTGTTTGTTCTATTGGTACAAAGTATGTTCTAATGTCATAGATGGACCAGTAGACCTAATGTCATAGATGGACCAGTAGATCTAATGTCATAGATGGACCAGTAGACCTAATGTCATAGATGGACCAGTAGACGTAATGTCATAGATGGACCAGTAGACCTAATGTCATAGATGGACCAGTTGACCTAATGTCATAGATGGACCAGTTGACCTAATGTCATAGATGGAAAAGTAAACCTAATGTCATAGATGGACCAGTTGACCTAATGTCATAGATGGACCAGTAGACCTAATGTCATAGATGGACCAGTAGACCTAATGTCATAGATGGACTAGTAGACCTAATGTCATAGATGGACCAGTAGACCTAATGTCATAGATGGACCAGTAGACCTAATGTCATAGATGGACTAGTAGACCTAATGTCATAGATGGACCAGTAGACCTAATGTCATAGATGGACCAGTAGACCTAATGTCATAGATCAGTGGTCCCCAACCTGGGGTCCGCGGACCACTAGTGGTCCGCGGAGAGGTGCCAGGGGGTCCGCGAGCAAAGGAACCTTAAATTATTTAAATTTTGTTTTACTGAGGTGTATTTCTCTAGGGAGTGTCCATCTTTCCATACACAAGATGGAAATGCTTGTTACCTGTTTTGGCGGCACCACGTCCAAAGAACATCAATGAGACATAGCGCAGAGCGGACAACCGCCTACAATCAATCTTTGCGCTCTGTGTCGGCGCTCTTATGTCGGCGTTCTTATCACGGCGCTCTTTTTTTGTGCGCGATTTTGATGGGTGACCCGTGTTGGCAGGCTAAAGACATTTGCCATGAACTTCTAGGAGAGGCTGCTGTTAAAAAGATAGCAATGTGCCATTGTCGGCTCCCACTTACTAGGCGCATTGAGGGAATAGCCGAAGATATTGTGATACAATTGTTGGAGAGGATTAATTCATCACCGTGGTACGCTTTCCAGATTGACGAATCTACAGACATTGACAACAAGGCAATATTACTTGTTTATGTGAAATATGTTGATCATGAGGATGTACATGAGCATTTGTTATGTGCTCTATCTTTGTCAACCAACACCACGGGAGCTGAACTGTTCAAGTCACTGGACACCTAAAATGGTCATTTTGTGTCGGCATCTGTACAGATGGAGCTGCTGCCTTGACCTGACGACTGTCTGGTTTAACAGCTCGGATTAAGTAGGTTGCACCTGAGTGTTAATCTACGCATTGTATCATTCTCAGGGAAATTTTGGCAAGCCGAAAAATGTCACCAGAATTTAACTGTGTAATGATTGATGTCATTAAAGTTTGTAACCAAATCAAGGCACACGCCCTTAACTCACGCCTGTTTGAGCATTTTTTTGAGGAGATGGACGCAGCGCATAGATGCCTCCTTTTGTACACAGAAATAAGATGGTTATCCAGAGGAAAATCGCTAAACAGAGTATTTGAATTACGAGAGCCATTGCAAAGATTTCTCTCAGAAAAGAAGTCACCACCGGCAGCACATTTCAGTGACAAGGTATGGGTCGCAGAACTTGCTTACCTGTGTGACATATTCAGCCAGCTCAATGAACTCAATCTGTCTATTCAAGGGAAAATGTCAACTGTTTTTTCAAGTTAGCTGACAAAGTATCTGCATTTAAAGCCGAACTGGAGTTGTGAGAACGGCGAGTGAACAAAGGCATTTTGGATATGTTTCAAACATTAGCGGGGATTCTAGGCGAGACTGAGCCTGAGCACTCTTTGTTCCACTTGGTGCACGATCACCTGTCTTTGCTTTTAAGCACTTCTTCCCAACCACAAAAGACCCAAGAACTCATCGATTTAACATTCTAGTAAATTAAAATATTAAATAATCCTTAATTCACTTTTTGTGTAACTTTATATTATTTTGAAGGCATGTTTAAGTACAATTAAATTAAAACTATAAAATCAAAACAATCTAAAATACCTGTATAAACAATCAACGCAGCGGCAAATCCTACCTCCCTCCCCCCCCCCACATTCTCCACCCACCCATACCCCCCCCCCAGGTTAGTGGGCCGCGGTAAAATTATCAAACTTTTAGTGGTCCGCGGCGTTAAAAAGGTTGGGGACCACTGTCATAGATGGACCAGTTGACCTAATGTCATAGATGGACCAGTAGACCTAATGTCATAGATGGACCAGTAGACCTAATGTCATAGATGGACCAGTAGACCTAATGTCACGTGTCATACCCACCCAACTCTACACTAATCATATAAACAGGTCCGCCACAGTGACGTAGCGTGAGTATGCGCGTTCCGGGCAGTGCCCATGTTTGCCGCCCCCCCCCCTCCCTGAAGCTATAGAGAGCAGATTAATTTGTTATTCTAAATTCAACTTAAGGACACAATTCATTTTTATGATAGCGATAAATAGAAAAGTTTTCATTTAGTTAATAACAATTTTTCTACTTTTCCTCAGCAAACAAATTTTGTTGTATTGATGTGAGGCATACAATACTCAACATCCAAAATATCTATAGATCAGTTAATTTTGGTGTATTTTTATCGATGGTAAATAATTTTTCATAACTTTATGTGACAGAATCTTCTCTCGCAACTGGCATTAGTTAAGACAGTTGTAAGCAATGTTTGAATTAATAACATTACATTAGTAATGTGGCAGGGTAATTTCGAAGCTAAATATGTTCATAAACTTGAATAAATCAAGTGGGTTGGTAATCATTGTTTTATTGTTCAAAACGATCATTAAAACACTCCTTGCTTGACCATGTCATGCGACATACTTTAAACTTAATGTCTCTAATTTGAAGGCGAATTTTCAGAATCGAGTAGATCAGCTTGTGTACAAAAATAGAAGATTTATTTGATGCCAGTTTTTAATTCCGTTAGATTTAAGTTAAACAATTTTGTTTATTATATTTGTCTATGCCACACACAAAAATACATTAAAATTAAAGTAATGATGGTTCAGGACAATAAGCCACTGAAGTAAGCAACATCTCTCCTCCCCCCCCCCATTAGTAATACACGTTAAAACCATTCTAACGTTACCTTTCTCATCTGTATTTTGGTGTGTGGTCCGTGTCTAATTGTTACCTTTCTCATCTGTATTTTGGTGTGTGGTCCGTGTCTAATTGTTACCTTTCTCATCTGTATTTTGGTGTGTGGTCCGTGTCTAATTGTTACCTTTCTCATCTGTATTTTGGTGTGTTGTCCGTGTCTAATTGTTACCTTTCATTTACATTCACGTAATTTAACATAGTTCCTTCATTTCTTTTAACTTGTAGTATATTTTTTACCTTGGCTTATCTTTTGTTTCATTACATTTTATTTTAAAGTTTTTCATTTTTTAAGAACGAATTAACAATAAGGAATCTGCCGCCCCCATTAAAGTGCCGCCCGGAGCATTCGGTTGACACAGCTCATGTTTGAAACATTCGGTTGACACAGCTCATGTTTGAAACATTCGGTTGACACAGCTCATGTTTGAAACATTCGGTTGACACAGCTCATGTTTGAAACATTCGGTTGACACAGCTCATGTTTGAAATAATAACCTTAATGTTCGCTTCTACAACAGGAGCGGATGTCAAATTTGAAGAATCAATTAAGGTACTAAAAGATCAGTGTCATATTCTCATATTACTTAAGTCTCTTGGTTCTTCAGTTCTGTAGCACTAGTATCAGAAGAATTTATATCCAATATGGAGTTGTACATTTTGGCTGTAGAATCGTTCACAAATAATATAGTTGTGGATAGTTCCTTTATTTCCATACATTATCACTGATTTAGTTAATATTTTATTTTGATTAAAACGATCAATTAACTTTGAAATATTCACTCCTATAATCAAATTAAAGACCAGTCATTTGCCGCCCTAAACAAATTGCGATTGCCCTCTTCTCGCTACGCCACTGCTCCGCCCTTAACCATATATCCATTGACAGCATTTTGCAAATGCGCCACGTGGGTTACACATTCAGGGGAGAGAATACAACTCAGAAAGAAACACAAAAGAAACAAAGTGTACAATAATTTTTTTAAAAGTTGGTTGCAAGTAAATTCTGAAATATTCAATAACATATCCACGAGACTGCCTCCTGTTAATGTAGAGGTGCCACCATTCACAGTAACCGTGCCAACATTCACAGTAACCGTGCCACCATTCACAGTAACCGTGCCACCATTCACAGTAACCGTGCCACCATTCACAGTAACCGTGCCACCATTCACAGTAGCCGTGCCACCATTCACAGTAGCCGTGCCACCATTCACAGTAACCGTGCCACCATTCACAGTAGCCTTTCCACCATTCACAGTAGCCGTGCCACCATTCACAGTAACCGTGCCACCATTCACAGTAACCGTGCCACCATTCACAGTAATCGTGCCACCATTCACAGTAACCGTGCCACCATTCACAGTAACCGTGCCACCATTCACAGTAACTGTGCAACATTCACAGTAACCGTGCCACCATTCACAGTAACCGTGCCACCATTCACAGTAACCGTGCAACCATTCACAGTAACCGTGCCACCATTCACAGTAACCGTGCCACCATTCACAGTAACCGTGCCACCATTCACAGTAACCGTGCCACCATTCACAGTAACCGTGCCACCATTCACAGTAGCCGTGCCACCATTCACGGTAGCCGTGCCACCATTCACAGTAGCCGTACCACCATTCACAGTAGCCTTTCCACCATTCACAGTAGCCGTGCCACCATTCACAGTAACCGTGCCACCATTCACAGTAGCCGTGCCAACTGTCACAGTAGCCGTGCCACCATTCACAGTAGCCGTGCCACCATTCACAGTAGCCGTGCCCCATTCACAGTAGCCGTGCCACCATTCACAGTAGCCATGCCACCATTCACAGTAGCCGTGCCACCATTCACAGTAGCCGTGCCACCATTCACAGTAGCCGTGCCCCCATTCACAGTAGCCGTGCCACCATTCACAGTAGCCGTGCCACCATTCACAGTAGCTGTGCCACCATTCACAGTAGCCGTGCCACCATTCACAGTAGCCGTGCCACCATTCACAGTAGCCGTGCCACCATTCACAGTAGCCTTTCCACCATTCACAGTAGCCATGCCACCATTCACAGTAACCGTGCCACCATTCACAGTAGCCGTGCCAACTGTCACAGTAGCTGTGCCACCATTCACAGTAGCTGTGCCACCATTCACAGTAGCCGTGCCACCATTCACAGTAGCCATGCCAACTGTCACAGTAGCCGTGCCACCATTCACAGTAGCTGTGCCATCATTCAAAGTAGCTGTGCCACCATTCACAGTAGCCATGCCAACTGTCACAGTAGTCGTGCCACCATTCACAGTAGCTGTGCCACCATTCACAGTAGCCGTGCCACCATTCACAGTAGCCATGCCAACTGTCACAGTTGCCGTGCCACCATTCACAGTAGCTGTGCCACCATTCACAGTAGCTGTGCCACCATTCACAGTAGCCGTGCCACCATTCACAGTAGCCGTGCCACCATTCACAATAGCCGTTCCATCATTCACAGTAGCCGTGCCACCATTTACAGTAGCCGTGCCACCATTCACAGTAGCCGTGCCACTATTCACAGTAACTGTGCCACCATTCACAGTAGCCGTGCCACCATTCACAGTAACCGTGCCACCATTCACAGTAACCGTGCCACCATTCACAGTAACCGTGCCACCATTCACAGTAACCGTGCCACCATTCACAGTAACCGTGCCACCATTCACAGTAGCCGTGCCACCATTCACAGTAGCCGTGCCACCATTCACAGTAACCGTGCCACCATTCACAGTAGCCTTTCCACCATTCACAGTAGCCGTGCCACCATTCACAGTAACCGTGCCACCATTCACAGTAACCGTGCCACCATTCACAGTAATCGTGCCACCATTCACAGTAGCCGTGCCCCCATTCACAGTAGCCGTGCCACCATTCACAATAGCCGTTCCATCATTCACAGTAACCCTGCCACCATTCACAGTAGCCGTGCCACCATTCACAGTAGCCGTGCCACCATTCACAGTAGCAGTGCCACCATTCACTGTAGCCGTGTCAACTGTCAACTTAGCCGTGTCACCATCCGACATGTTTAATAAGAAAGATGATTCTCTTTGTTTTTTAAGAAGTATCTCCCATTTCATCTGCAGGAAGTCAAACGTTCCGCTTCCTGTCACGCCACACGCACGCGCAATCCCCAACAGCTTCATTCATGGCTGTGTCCTTGATATGGCCTCCGCCCCCAAAATGGTTGAATCTCATGACATGATTCAATGGTGGTAATCACCAGAAAAACATCAATTGTCGGCGCTAAATGCGCCAATGGACGTGATCTAGTGGATTATGATAACAGACAGACTCGCTCGCATTGCACGACTCCATTCACAGCGAGGCTGCTTCTCGAGGGCTGCTACGTGATATGTACTTATTGATGGCGGTAATAGCTCTGCCTGGCAACACAAAATTAAAACTAAAAGCCGTGCGTCTTTGTGGGAAAAGGTCAGTAGTTGAGAGTGAATTAGTCAAATATGAGGCTGGTGTGATTTCAACATAAAGATGGTATAAATACCCTCCCGCACCTCCCTCACCTCCCTCTCGTACAGTTTGCAAACATTTCCCAAAATAATTGGCCTTTTAGAGACGGGGAAATCGATTTTAAAGATGTTTTGGGAAATACTTGCCATCTTTGTTTGAGCTGAGATTGTGGATTTTGGGGTGAAACCAACCAATAGAGAGTTTCATTGACTTCCGCTCCTGTGTGTTTTGATGCGTTTCTGTGTGCATGTGCGTTTATGAGTGCATGTTGAACATAATGTTGGTGCATGTTGAAAATAATGTGTGTGCATATTGAACATGTGTGTTCATGTTGAACATAATGTGTGTTCATGTTGAACATAATGAGTGTGCATAGACTACAATATATACGTTCTGAGTGCATGTTGAACATAATGTGTGTGCATGTTGAACATAATGTGTGTTCATGTTGAACATAATGTGTGTGCATAGACTACAATATATACGTTCTGAGTGCATGTTGAACATAATGTGTGTGCATGTTGAACATAATGTGTGTGCATGTTGAACATAATGTGTGTGCATGTTGAACATAATGTGTGTTCATGTTGAACATAATGTGTGTGCATGTTGAACATAATGTGTTTACATGTTGAACATAATGTGTGTTCATGTTGAACATAATGTGTGTTCATGTTGAACATAATGTGTGTTCGTGTTGAACATAATGTGTGTTCATGTTGAACAGAATGTGTGTGCATGTTGAACATAATGTGTGTTCATGTTGAACATAATGTGTGTTCATGTTGAACATAATGTGTGTTCATGTTGAACATAATGTGTGTGCAAGTACTACAATGTATAAGTTCTTGTAGTTATTTGTTCTATATTCGTGGATACTGATGGATGACGCTTTACTGGACTCAATAAAAAATATTTCGTCACTATTGGACTTGACAGAAGAATGAGAATGGATTTAATGTTATATGACTTTGGGGGTTGGGGGGGGGGCATAAGCTAGTCAGGTCTGGGGTGCTGGGGGGAGGTAAATTACACGCATGTGACATTATACCCAGGATAGTGTTTTCAAATGTCCCAACGACACATGGGAGGGGGGGGGGCTGTTTGAGCTAAAATAAATTGGGACAATTCGGCTAATTGACTCATTTCAACTAAAAGATAAGGGGGGGGGTGAATATAAACATAGCTGTAATAGTAATAATTTGATCCCTTGTATAGTGCTGAACCCCAGCAATTAGCCGGACCAACAGAGCTTCACATAATTCAACCACTTATTGTGGATATATCAATCAAGATGTAAGCATTTATAAACATTGTTTGACGCCTTCAGCCATGAGCTGTAACAGTCGCTCAGCCATGAGCTGTAACACTGTAACAGTCGCTCAGCCATGAGCTGTAACACTGTAACAGTCGCTCAGCCATGAGCTGTAACACTGTAACAGTCGCTCAGCCATGAGCTGTAACACTGTAACAGTCGCTCAGCCATGAGCTGTAACAGTCACTCATCCATGAGCTGTAACAACTGTAACAGTCGCTCAGCCATGAGCTGTAACACTGTAACAGTCGCTCAGCCATGAGCTGTAACACTCTAACAGTCGCTCAGACATGAGCTTTGACACTGTAACAGTCGCTTAGCCATAAGTTGTAACATTAACTCATCCATGAGCTGTAACACTGTAACACTGTAACAGTCGCTCACCAAAGTCCAAGAAACCCCACAAGAACTCTTCTAATTTATAAAACGTTGTAAATAATAATAAATACTTTATATATACTTTTGATACTTTATATATCGCTGTATCCCAGTAAGGACATGGGCTCACAGCCCTGTATCCCATTAAGGAACTGGGCTCACAGCTCTTTACATGAAGATAATAACGAACAAGAGGAGCAGGGGCCAAAGCCATCGTCCCCTGAGGACGGACAGATGCCATATAATAACGAACATATAAGTATTTAATAAACATTCATATCATAACAACTACATGAATTACAGTACATTATACATAATAATTAACAAGAAAATGTTGTTTCATTAATTTTAAAAGATGTTATGATTAAAGTAAATCGGTTCTCTCAATTAAAAGCGGATTGTCTCTAACTCAAGTGCTATTGTTTGTAAATTTAACTTTCAAATGTTCTATTTATAGGACGAGTCCTAACTTTCAAGTTTCCATCCAGGATTTCCACTTGGGCTGAACTTGTTAAATGGCCCTTGACAACATAAGCCCATCGACCTTTCACGGCGCGCAAGTGAAATAACACCTCATGCTAACTGTGTATAATTATCTCCCTCTAGCATTTGATAATTGGCATACATTGAGAGCATACCAACGACCACCCGCCCGCAAGCTTCAGGGATAGTGGTGTCACGTGACTGAGTCAACGACTCATCATGCTGTAGAATGTGTAAAATTATAACTTACATTATCAACACTAAAGCGGTTCTCAAATATTTATTCAATGACATACAAAGGGGAAATCTGAACGTAAATATTTACTTGACGTTTCTGGCGAAAGCTAGTTGGAAAACTTATAGTTACGAAGGGACAAAAGTCAAACATCTTACTCTCCACCCCACTATCTCGGACTAAACAACCGAAGGGAGCACGCCAGGGACAATTTGGGGAAAAACCTAACCAGCACGTGAAAAAAAAAGATCCGAAATAAAAAACCTACACAAACTAAACATAAACAAATATGACGTCACTAAGCTTTCCCTCAAAAAAAAGCACCATAAAGAAAGTTGTATTTCCTATTTTAAAATGAGCATGTTTCAAATCATTTCAATGTAATTAAGTGTGTGTTTTGTTTGAGACTGCACTATAATATCGTAACAGGTGTGCAGCCATTTAAAACGCCATTAAATAAATTGTAAGCAATCAAATATGTAAGTGGAGATTTCATTTAAAGTTGTGCGTTTTGATGTGACGTCACAGTTCTAAAACACCCCCTCCCCGTTGTAAAACATCTCACAAAAGTGTGACCCCCCACCCCCACCCCCACCCCCACCCCAGATCCGTGTCGTCATTTATGGCCTTTAAGTTATTAGTATTTTCTACAAAACTATTTGTAAAATATACTTACTTCTGCATTTCTTCATCACTTATTTTACATTCCTTATAATTGGCAATCTTATCAGCATTCTTGGAATCATTCTTATTTTATCTTTTACCGACGCTCCTTTTATATAGAAGATTATTGAGTCCTACCTTTATCCATTGTATATGTCTCGTCTTGCATTTTTATTTGAGTTTTAAATGTTGATATAGTGTTGGTTTTCCTCGTTTGATCAGGCAACCCATTCCAATTCCGAATTCCGGACGGAAATAACGAGAATTTGTATGTGTTTATTCTTGCATACGGAATAGAAAAGTGTTTTTATAACTATGTCTATCTGAGGGTTGTATTAGATCATCTTTGGTTTATACCGTGTATACTGGAGAGAATATTCTCTCAAAAAGAAAATGGTAGAGCTGTTAAGTTTGTCATAAAGTCTAATAAAATTGAATATTTTGTCTCATTCAAGCTGTTTTATATTGTACCAGATTTCTTAAGACACATACAGTGCGATAGATCTATAGATATCATAATGTAACATGATAGATCTATAGATATCATAATGTAACATGATAGATCTATAGATATCGTAATGTAACATGATAGAGAGACTGAAGATAGTGTTGCCACCAACGGCTTATTTTTTTTTAATTTTTTTTTGGTGTAAAATATAATTTATGTATCACATTAATTGCACATATTTATTAATTTCTGTGCTTTAACATCGTTTACTTAATTTCTTAAAGAAAAAAACCTAGATTATGGAAATTTTCGAAATAAAAAAACCTAGACAAGGTCAAGAAAACGTATATCTAGGTTTATAAACCTAGCGCTGGCAGCACTGGAAGGGAGATTAATCCGTCTGTACAGTATGCTGTGAAATCAGCGTATGACGTCATTGTCAGTTAATAACCATCGTATGTGGACGGCTAGCAGTTCCACCCTATCACGTGAGAATCACGAGATTAGTGACAGATAGGTCACATGGGTAAAAGCGCGCGAAAGCGGCTGGGGGAGTAATGGCGGATGTGTGGCTGCTGTCTCCACGTTGTGAAACCTCAAAGTTATATTTCTGTACATAGTGTACATATTAAAGTTATTTTATTGACATTAATTCTTCAGAGGATTATTGCATGAAAGGTTGTGTATTGTGAGAACGCCTACAAAATACATTGACAAATACGTCATCAAGAGACGTTATACACCCAACGACCAACATTTGAGCAACCATTCAGTTCCCCACGTAGTCAAGAGTTTCCATACTTAGTCCGCGCCAAAAGCCAGCCATTACGCGCCAACGTTTCAGCACTGCTCGGTCATTATGTAACTATTCAACTGTTGCCGAAAATAACCGCAGAGATAATTGCCGATAACAGGAACTCAGCGCTCATAATTTCAGGGGCTGGAATCTTGTAACACCGTCACGTAAACACGCACTGATATAACTTGTAACACTGTCACTGTAAACACGCAGTGACATAACTTGTAACACCGTCACGTAAACACGCACTGATATAACTTGTAACACTGTCACTTAAACACGCAGTGACATAACTTGTAACACCGTCACGTAAACACGCACTGATATAACTTGTAACACTGTCACTTAAACACGCAGTGACATAACTTGTAACACCGTCACGTAAACACGCACTGATATAACTTGTAACACGTCACTGTAAACACGCAGTGATATAACTTGTAACATCGTCACGTAAACACGCACTGATATAACTTGTAACACCGTCATGTAAACACGCACTGATATAACTTGTAACACCGTCATGTAAACACGCACTGATATAACTTGTAACACCGTCATGTAAACACGCACTGATATAACTTGTAACACCGTCATGTAAACACGCACTGATATAACTTGTAACATCGTCACGTAAACACGCATTGACATAACTTGTAACATCGTCACGTAAACACGCACTGATATAACTTATAACACCGTCATGGCTATGGCTTGGTTCACAATTCAAACAAATATAAGATTGGCTCTTGCTTGGCCCAAAGGTCAAACAAATATAATATGGCTCATTGTTGGCTCACAAATATTTTTTTTACTGTTATGGACCGCTAAATACGTTACATTAGTTTGCTTAAAGGGTATAGTATACGGCTGATGTTTCAATGTTATAGACAGGAACACAAGATAAGTGAACGGCGAAATGAAACAACAAAAACACACACACCATACAATGCATATACAGACACAGACCAACCATTTCAATAGAGACCTCAGGTAAGAAATACGGCCCATTGACAAGCAAGCTTGTGTTACGTCACTTCCGGCCCTGATTGGCATGTAGCAGGCATCGAACAAATAACAGGAAATCGAAAGGGGAGGGGTCAAGGGTTGGGGCTGTGGTTTAAAGGTCAGCGTGCCTCCACCAAGGACAAGGTCAAACCCGTTACAATAACGGGTCTTTCCGAGTCAGCGAGCTCAGTGGAGCATGGTGCGTCAGCGAGATCAGTGGAGCATGGTGCGTCATTGAAAGACAGTGACTCTAGGAACTGTTCAATGTTAGTGCGTGGTGCTGGTTCACTTCGTGCACATTGAAAGAAATTTGGTAATATGGGCATAAGATATTAGTAGCGGATATAATCTTGGTCATTATATGGGTGAGGTACATTTGGACAACCTTAGTTCCTGAGTTGGGTCAGTTAAATTTGGACAACCTTAGTTCCTGAATTGGGTCAGTTAGATTTGGACAACCTTAGTTCCTGAGTTGGGTCAGTTAAATTTGGACAACCTTAGTTCCTGAGTTGGGTCAGTTAAATTTGGACAACCTTAGTTCCTGAGTTGGGTCAGTTAGATTTGGACAACCTTAGTTCCTGAGTTGGGTCAGTTAAATTTGGACAACCTTAGTTCCTGAGTTCGGTCAGTTAGATTTGGACAACCTTAGTTCCTGAGTTGCACAATTATTTTTTAAACAAATAAATAATTCGACCCAGGTTCTATGACACGATCATGAGAAAGACTCATAGAATTGGTTTTATCTGAGGATATGTACAGATATGTCGAGGTTTTATCTGAGGATATGTACAGATTTTTCATGGTTTTATCTGAGGATATGTACAGATATTTCATGGTTTTATTTGAGGATATGTACAGATATTTCATGGTTTTATCTGAGGATATGTACAGATATTTCATGGTTTTATCTGAGGATATGTACAGATATTTCATGATTTTATCTGAGGATATGTACAGATATGTCGACTTCCCCAGGGGCAGGTGATCTAACAGTTGTGATTAGATTGAGTTGATTACATTTTAGGAGGCGAGGGAGGTGTTTTATGGGGAGATGAGGGAGGTGTTTAATGAGGAGGTGAGGGGGGTGTTTTATGAGGAGGTGAGGGAGATGAGGGAGGTATTTTATGGTGAGATGAGGGAGGTGTTTTATGAGGAGGTGAGGGAGATGTTTAATGAGGAGGTGAGGGAGGTGTTTTATGGGGAGATGAGGGATTTGTTTTATGAGGAGGTGAGGGAGGTGTTTAATGAGGAGGTGAGGGAGGTGTTTTATGAGGAGGTGAGGGAGGTGTTTAATGAGGAGGTGAGGGGGTGTTTTATGAGGAGGTGAGGGAGATGAGGGAGGTATTTTATGGGGAGATGAGGGAGGTGTTTTATGAGGAGGTGAGGGAGGTGTTTAATGAGGAGGTGAGGGAGGTGTTTTATGGGGAGATGAGGGAGGTGTTTAATGAGGAGGTGAGGGGGGTGTTTTATGAGGAGGTGAGGGAGGTGTTTTATGGGGAGATGAGGGATTTGTTTTATGAGGAGGTGAGGGAGGTGTTTAATGAGGAGGTGAGGGAGCGTGAATTAAGAGAGGTGAGAGGTGTATTAATAAGGTAGGATGTGATATCCCGTACCTCAGAAAGAGCGAGCGCTGACCTGCGAAACTCGAGATACAGGTCCGCGCTACATACCGCACCGGCGGCACGCCCCACGCTCCCACCCGCACACTTTGCTCCCGACGCTCGTGTCGTACGTGCGAGCGAGCTGCAGCGCGCTCGCGCGCAGCGCGCTGCGCTCGCGCGTCGCGCGCGTCTCTCTGCGCGTCTCTGCTCGCGCTCTCAATAAGCCTCTAGTAACCATGCCCAAACACCGCATGCCGAAAAGACCCCCCACACCCTCCTCACACTCACCCAGCCCGACGGCACTACGATCGACATACACAAAACCCCGTAAAACACCCACGTATATTAATACCTAAAATACACCTATATACTGTACGAGAAGAAACTAACGATGTCAATCATAATACGCAGCGCAAGACCAACCAAAAATACAAAATTGTAGTTGTGACGTAAAACATATTTAATACAATGCGCACCGATCAGGAATATGTTTATAAAAAGTGTTGTCAATAAAATACGCACCTTATTGCGCGACAGAAAGGTTGTTCAATATAATACGCACCGCGACGCTCTATCTCAAAAAATAACATGATACATAGGAATAAATAAAATAATCTACAAAATCAATAATTTAATTACGGTACATGCGATCGATCTGAAATTTTGATACATAGTTTTTATTATCGGTACAAAACTGCCTGCGAAATTTCAGCTCGCTAGCTTACGAGCAAGTGGGTTAAATCGATCCAAAGTTTTGGCGACAAGCAAGCAAGCAATCAAGGGCGGCCGCAGACACCACGAGTTAATATAAAGGATTTTTTTTAATAAAAACGTAAAAAACCAAGTTTTTCACTATAAATCCTTTATGTACGAGACGTAACTACAAGAATGTTCATTATAATACGCAGCGCCAGACCATCCAGAAATACAAAATTGTAGTTGTCTCGTAAAACATGTTTAATATAATGCGCACCGATCAGGAATATGTTTATAAAAAGAGTTGTCAATAAAATACGCACCTTATTGCGCGACAGAAAGGTTGTTCAATATAATACGCACCGCGACGCTCTATCTAAAAAAATAGCATGATACATAGGAATAAATAAAATAATCTAAAAAATCAATAATTTAATTACGGTACATGCGATTGATCTGAAATTTTGATACATTGTTTTTATTATGGGTATGAAACTGCCTGAAAAATTTCAGCTTGCTAGCTTACGAGCAAGTGGGTTAAAAATCGATCACAAGTTTTGGCGACAAGCAATCAAGCAATCAAGCATTCAAGCAATCAAGGATGCAGACACCACGAGTTAATATAAAGGATTTAAAAATAAACAACCGCCACTTGGTTAATTTGCTAATTAACAATTAATAACATGAATAGCCACAGCCACCGACCATGAAATGATCGTTCTTGCTGTTACGCCTCTGATTTCAGTCAACATTAGCATATCACGTCGTGCTGGCCGCCAAGGGGGTCGCCCCTGACTTACTGCCACGCTATGGTGACCCTGAACTCTAAGTGTGGGGTCATGGACGGGTACAGTTGACGTCGATGGTCAGGTGGGGTGGGGCTAGGGGGGTAGTGGTGGTAGTTGGGGATATCTGAGTGATATCCGCGTCGACAGGTCATCTGTGAGCCGCTAGTCTGTCCACCACTCCGACAGGTCATCTGTGAGCCGCTAGTCTGTCCACCACTCCGACAGGTCATCTGTGAGCCGCTAGTCTGTCCACCACTCCGACAGGTCATCTGTGAGCCGCTAGTCTGTCCACCACTCCGACAGGTCATCTGTGAGCCGCTAGTCTGTCCACCACTCCGACAGGTCATCTGTGAGCCGCTAGCCTGTCCACCAGTCAGAGAGGTCATCTGTGAGCCGCTAGTCTGTCCACCAGTCAGAGAGGTCATCTGTGAGCAGCTAGTCTGTCCACCACTCCGACAGGTCATCTGTGAGCCGCTAGTCTGTCCACCAGTCAGAGAGGTTATCTGTGAGCCGCTAGTCTGTCCACCAGTCAGAGAGGTCATCTGTGAGCAGCTAGTCTGTCCACCACTCCGACAGGTCATCTGTGAGCCGCTAGTGTCCAGGTCTGGAATCAGATCTAATGGTCAGATTCCCACACTATGGAGCTGCCCGGTGTGCAGGTCATTTTATTTGCATAGGTCAATTAAGTTAAAGAGCTCGACAATCAGCGTTACTTCCACACGTCCGCTCTGTTATTGCTGTGACCTTTCATACCACGCGCTCCAAACACGTGCTTAGTCACAGGCACACAGCATTAAGTCCCTTTGACCCATCAAGCGGGGGGGGGGCATCCCCCTCAACCACCAACCCTTATTTATAGACACCAAGTCCCACCATTCCAGTCAACCCGCCCCATTTTGACGACTTCCGGTGGAGATCTGTTCCAGTTCTACTGTCTTTATGTTTTTTTGTTTGTTTTTTGTTTTTGTCTCTGGTTGGATTCCTTGTGGGTGTTACTGGAAGCGTAACACCGTTTGTTGGACTATATAACATACTGAACTTGTTTGTTGGACTATATAACATACTGAACTTGTTTGTTGGACTATATAACATACTGAACTTGTTTGTTGGACTATATAACATACTGAACTTGTTTGTTGGACTATATAACCTACTGAACTTGTTTGTTGGAGTATATAACATACTGAACTTGTTTGTTGGACTATATAACATACTGAACTTGTTTGTTGGACTATATAACACACTGAATTTGTTTGTTGGACTTTATAACATACTGAACTTGTTTGTTGGACTATATAACATACTGAACTTGTTTGTTGGACTATATAACATACTGAACTTGTTTGTTGGACTATATAACACACTGAATTTGTTTGTTGGACTATATAACATACTGAACTTGTTTGTTGGACTATTAGCATACTGAACTTGTTTGTTGGACTATATAACATACTGAACTTGTTTGTTGGCTTATATAACATAATGACCTTGTTTGTTGGACTATATAACATACTGAACTTGTTTGTTGGAGTATATAACATACTGAACTTGTTTGTTGGACTATATAACATACTGAACTTGTTTGTTGGACTATATAACATACTGAACTTTTTTGTTGGACTATATAACATACTGAACTTGTTTGTTGGACTATATAACATACTGAATTTGTTTGTTGGACTTTATAACATACTGAACTTGTTTGTTGGACTATATAACATACTGAACTTGTTCGTTGGACTATTAGCATACTGAACTTGTTTGTTGGACTATATAACATACTGAACTTGTTTGTTGGCTTATATAACATAATGACCTTGTTTGTTGGACTAAATAACATACTGAACTTGTTTGTTGGACTATATAACATACTGAACTTGTTTGTTGGACTATATAACATACTGAACTTGTTTGTTGGACTATATAACATACTGAACTTGTTTGTTGGACTATATAACATACTGAACTTGTTTGTTGGACTTTATAACATATTGAACTTGTTTGTTGGACTATATAACATGCTGAACTTGTTTGTTGGACTATATAACATACTGAACTTGTTTGTTGGACTTTATAACATACTGAACTTGTTTGTTGGACTATTAGCATACTGAACTTGTTTGTTGGACTATATAACATACTGAACTTGTTTGTTGGACTATATAACATACTGAACTTGTTTGTTGGACTTTATAACATACTGAACTTGTTTGTTGGACTATATAACATACTGAACTTGTTTGTTGGACTTTATAACATACTGAACTTGTTTGTTGGACTATTAGCATACTGAACTTGTTTGTTGGACTATATAACATACTGAACTTGTTTGTTGGACTATATAACATACTGAACTTGTTTGTTGGACTATATAACATACTGAACTTGTTTGTTGGACTATATAACATACTGAACTTGTTTGTTGGACTATATAACATACTGAACTTGTTTGTTGGACTACATAACATACTGAACTTGTTTGTTCTGAAATGCGGCGAGAACTTGGACTAAATAACTTGAAACTAGATGAACATTTTATGTAAACACAGCGTGGTGTTCTCTTGATCTGGTCCCGGGGGTGGGGGGGGGAGGTCGCCTAAGTGTAATAAAGACAATGAATGCGATGTAATACTGTTAATGACAGTGAATAATTATACTCCGACATTTCTACACTATAGTTTACCAGTGTACTCATTCATTAGACAGGAAATGGACAGCGCATTGAACTTTGACCCAAAATGGTTATTGTCGAGATAAGGTGGTCACGTGACGTTATCACATTCGTTATGGTTGCCGACCGGGATCCTCACTCAGTGGGTATGTACGGCACGCGCTACGGGGATCCTCACTCATTGGGTATGTACCCTACGCGCTTCACAGGGGATCCTCACTCAGTTGGTATGTACCCTACGCGCTTCACGGGGGATCCTCACTCATTGGGTATGTACCCTACGCGCTTCACAGGGGATCCTCACTCAGTGGGTATTTTCCCTACGCGCTTCACAGGGGATCCTCACTCAGTGGGTATGTACCCTACGCGCTGCACAGGGGATCCTCACTCAGTGGGTCTGTACCCTACGCGCTTCACAGGGGATCCTCACTCATTGGATATGTACCCTACGAGCTTCACAGGGGATCCTCACTCATTGGATATGTACCCTACGCGCTTCACAGGGTATCCTCACTCAGTGGGTATGTACCCTACGCGCTTCACAGGGGATCCTCACTCAGTGGGTATTTTCCCTACGCGCTTCACAGGGGATCCTCACTCAGTGGGTATGTACCCTACGCGCTGCACAGGGGATCCTCACTCAGTGGGTCTGTACCCTACGCGCTTCACAGGGGATCCTCACTCATTGGATATGTACCCTACGAGCTTCACAGGGGATCCTCACTCATTGGATATGTACCCTACGCGCTTCACAGGGTATCCTCACTCAGTGGGTATGTACCCTACGCGCTTCACAGGGGATCCTCACTCAGTGGGTATGTACCCTACGCGCCTTCACAGGGTATCCTCACACTTCTTAAAATGTTTGACATTCCTTCCCAACATTGGATGTTAAAAAACAAGTATTGGAGTCAAGGACAGAGAGAAACCCGAGGGCTGCTCGGAGAGCTGGAAGATTCAGATAACCGGAACAAACCCAGGCACAGACAAAGGAGTCACATTGATACAAAATAAAACATATATTTTATTATTATTTACTGTGTGTTTCACTGACTGAGAACAGAACTAAAGGGTTCATACATAATACAAGCACTTTGCCTTGGCATAAACTCTCTAACAGTCCGTCCACAAAACTCCAGGCAGATCCAGGCTTGACGTGATGCTGCTTGGTTGGTTTAACGGTTATATACCATCACTGTATGTATATAGATATAATGTATGACGTGATTGGCCCATTATTAAAAAAGTTCGGAGGTTGACATCAAGTGTTATTTGATTGGACTTACTTCCCTTACCCCACACGTGCTTAATGGCAAGCAAACTACCGTGGCTACCATGGCTACCATGGCTACCATGGCTAACATTGCTACCATAGAACCAAGGCCAACATTACAACGTAGCTAACATAGATACCAAGGCTACCATGGCTAACATTGCTACCATAGAACCAAGGCCAACATTACAACGTAGCTAACATAGATGCCAAGGCTACCATGGCTACCATGGCTAACATTGCTACCATGGCTCTTTAATAAGGGCTCATACTTGGGAAACTCATCTATTCATCCGGCAAAATTCATTGATGAATCCCCGGTAGCGAAAATCTCATTTCTTATAAGTAAATATGAAATAAATGTAATTTGGGGAAGATTGATAATTTAAAAGAAAATATGCTCCGTAATATACAGTGTGTAAATAAAGCTATATATTTAAATACATAAATGTGTATGTGTACATAAAGTTATATCTTTCGTACAATTTCAAATTATCTTATATCTTCTTCTTATCTTATCTGTTTCAGACGCTCCTTCTATACAGAAGATTATTGCGTCCTACGCTTATCTATGGTTTGTGTTTAGTCCTGCATTCTTATTAGAGTTTTAAATGTTGATAAAGTGTTGGCTTTCCTGGTTTCTTCAGGCAACCCATTCCACGCCCGAATTCCGGACGGGAAGAACGAAAATTTGTATGAGTTTGTTCTTGCATACGGGATAAGAAAGGTGTTTTTATCCTTATGTCTATCTGAGGGTTGTATTAAGTTATCTTTGTGTTGTATTTCTAAATTAGAATTAATAGCTTTATGTATGATTACTACTTTACTCTTGGTTCTTCTATCCTCTAGTGTTTCAAGGTTTAATGATTTAACTAATGGTGTTATTCTAGTCAGTTTTGAATATTCTCCAGTGATGAATCTGGCAGCTCTTTTTTTGATTTGTTCTAGTTTATCAATGTTTTCTTTGGTGGATGGGTCCCATACAGAAGATGCATATTCTAGTACAGGTCTCACCAAAGTGAGATAGCATTTTAGTTTTATATCTTAATTACATTTGTAAAGGTTTCTTTTTATAAAGCCTAAGGTTTCGTTTGATTTTTTAATAACTTCATCGACATGGGGATTCCATGATAGTTTCTCATTTATTATGACTCCTAAGTATTTTGCATCTTTAGTTTGGGTTAGTTCCTTTCCATGAATGAAATATTTTGAATTTATGTGTTTCTTTTTCTTTGTTACTCTTAACAGTTGACACTTTTCTGGGTGGCAACTCATACTCCAGTTAGTTTCCCATTTTATCAATTCATCTAGGTCTTTTTGTAGAATTTTGCTATCTTTTTCTGATTTAATTGTTCTATAGATTATACAATCATCAGCAAACAACCTAACTTTTGTTTCTGTTGAGATGTTGTTGGGTAAATCATTAATATAAATTAAAAAGAGTAAGGGACCTAGCACAGTTCCTTGTGGAACTCCTGAGTTAACCTTTATTTGTGCAGATTTAGATCCATTAATTATTACAGTTTGCTCCCTGCCCAAAAGGAAGTCTTGGATCCAGTGATGTAAGGAACCTGAGATTCCAAAGTAGTTAAGTTTTTTAAGTAAACTCAGGTGGTGAACTTTGTCAAATGCTTTTGAGAAGTCTAGTAATATTGTATCTATTTGATAATTTTTGTCTAAGCCTTTTGATAGTTCATCTATTAAACCTATTAATTGTGTTTCACATGATCTGTTTTTTAAAAGCTCTCAGTCCCCACCGAGAAGAATTTATTTGTTCCTTGTTGAGCTCATACACGCAGTTAAATGCTTCATCCTAGTGGTCAAGTCCTACTTGCCTACAGCAAGGACTCGTCATTGTGGCCAAGTCCTACAAGCTTACAGCACGGACTCGTCATTGTGGCCAAGTCCTACAAGCTTACAGCACGGACTCGTCATTGTGGCCAAGTCCTACACGCTTACAGCCTGGACTCGTCATTTCAATGTTACTATTGTTTATTAGGTCTTGAAGTGGCAACTCTTAAATTACTTTACGGCGACAATCTACTGCTATCCCAGGTCCCAGTCCAGGAGGTTACATGTGTCAAACAAACAGCCTTCCCCACCCCCAGCACAATGACGAGGCTATCACTATCGGTGTCCTGGCCTTAGCTCTGACTTAAGTAGCGGATGTGCTCGGCACTTGATCTCTGCTACACAAATATTGAAATGCATACCTTTCTTTCGTTCATTGGCTCACATTGGTCTTACATTGGTCTCACATTGGTCTAACATTGGTCTAACATTGGTCTAACATTGGTCTAACATTGGTCTAACATTGGTCTAACATTGGTCTAACATGGTCTAACATTGGTCTAACATTGGTAATATCTGAAAGTGTGGGAAAGTTATGTGCGTATGTGGGGTTGGAGTGGGGTAGGAAGTCATGTGACACTGCACAACCCGACGGTCTCCTGAATAATCTGTGTACTTGTGTACATCTGTGGGCTGTGTACGTCTGTGGGCTGTGTACATGGGCGTAGGGAAGGGGGGCAAGGGGGGCATTTGCCCCCCCTACATTTGAGAAAAAAAATGTCATAAAAATGTCATAAAGTTGTCATAAAACTGAACTAAATTTCCTGAAAGTTTATTACATGGAAGACAGTTTACATTTATCAAAAATAAAAAAGAATTATATCTGCAAGTATAACTGATTGCAATACTGATTGTTCTAAATATTTCAGTTGTTTAACAATTTATGTAACATTTTCAGCAAAAATCCGCAAGATTTTATATTTATGTGACCATCTAGTTTCACATAGCAAAGTAACATTTAGAATAAGTTTTCTTTGCTGATTACTTTCTCGGAAAAACAATATAATTGACTTAATTGTTCCTGTTGTGTTTCGTACGACATTCACATTTTTTAAATCAAAACTTATTTAAGACAAAACGGCCCCAGACAAATTGTTTACATTTTTAAACAAAAACATTAATTTTTTTTTGCATTTTAAGCTTTAGTCAACCTTTTCACCCATAAAAAAGTTGTAAAATTGTAAAATTATTTCTTGTGATGTTATTATATTGTTTCTTGTCAACAAACAACCGTTATTGGTACCTTTTCGCGTAAAGGCTATTAAATTCACTTTTGTGCTGTTATTATTATTGTTTATTATTAGCTAAACCTGACACTGAATAGGTGAGTAAAAAAAAACAAACCCGTAAAAACAAAGTTTTTGACTATAAATCCCTTATATATGAGTCATAACTAACAGTATTGATTATTTCCAAACATTTACAGACTGACACCGAGTGATGTCCCTTGTCTTTAATAAATGGGGGTGGGATGTGAGGGGGTGTCGGCACGACGGTCGGCGTCAACTCAAACTCACGTGGAAGTGGAAGAAAAAACAATAACAAACAGTGAATTTGAATTACATACCTCATATAAGGATAAACTAAAAATGCATTAATTTAATTACGGTACGTTCGATCGATCTGAAATTTTAATACGATGCATTGTTAGGTGAGTCGGGTCCGTGTGCCAAATTTAGCTCGATCGGATCACGCGAAGTGGGTCATTTTCGACTTTTGTTTTTCCGCCCGCCCATGAGATGATGAGATGATGAGAGAGATGATGAGACGGCCGCGAAGTTAATATAAGGGATTTAATAAAACAAACCCGTAAAAACAAAGTTTTTGACTATAAATCCCTTATATATGAGACATAACTAACAGTATTGATTATTTTCAAACATTTACAGACTGAATCTGTCTTAACTCAAGTTTGATTCATAACCCTAGGGGGGAGGGGTGGGTGGGAGGGGGAGAGGGGAAAAGTCTGGTCACCGATTCGCTTTACCGAGCTCAGCGTGACACGTAAAAGGTAAACAAAAGCACCCCGTCGCTTCGTTGGGTCGCCTCAATGCGTCAGCTCAAACTTTCACGTGGCAAAAAAACAATAACAAACCGTGAATTTGAATTACATACCTCATATAAGGATAAACTAAAAATGCATTAATTTAATTACGGTACGTTCGATCGATCTGAAATTTTGATACGATGCATTGTTAGGTCAGACGGGTCAGTGTGCCAAATTTCAGCTCGATCGAATCACGGGAAGTGGGTCATTTTCAACTTTTCTTTTTCCGCCCGCCCAGCCCATGAGATGATGAGATGATGAGATGATGAGACGGCCGCGAAGTAAATATAAGGGATTTAAATACGAATATATTTGATTGTAAATTTTACTATTAGTCCATCTATTAGTCCAAGGCCGTTTTGTCCGGGGCCGTTTTGTCCGGGGCCGTTTTGTCGGTGAACCATACTCAGCACTACAAGAAACAATTGACAAACGATTACCAAGAACTTCATCTCCAGATTCAACACGAAACTCTAGCAGTTCATACAAATTACCAGAATTCGATTCTGTTCCACGAAGCGCTAAAACATGCAGGCAGCAAAATAGGATTGTAGAAATGATGGGACCCAGTTTGTTGCGATTTTCTTGAATTTGTCTTCTAAATGATGAGTCCAACTGCTCATCTATAGAAACTGCTTTGACTTCCAATAAAGCAAATAAAATTGCTTGCATCTTCATGAGAGCCTTTGTGCCATAATGTGCTTTGCAGGTTGCTACGTGCATCTTCGTTGAAATCTTTATATTTTGTATATGGTTTGATGACAAATAACCACTGAACTCATAGAATTACTTTTTGCAGAAACAACACACAATATTTTCAAAAGGCACCTATTAACATTTGCGAGTATACAAGCCACGGTGAGTAGTCTGATAACCAAGCATATATAATAACTAAAAACTCTGTTTCCCTCACTGTCAGCTCTAAAATCATAATTTTTATCAAGGGTGCAACAATCACGAATGAGCTGCGATGTCAACTTATTTGAAAGGTCCAGACATACCTTCCAATATCCAATTTAGTAAATGAATAAGTGTCAGCGACAATCAAATTAGGAACAGTTGCTTCAGTTGTGTCTGGCTGTTGAACGTGTCCTGTTGTCCTCAATGCCAATGATAAGTCAGATGCTGCAGATGCCCCAAAATCTTCTAATAACGGCATTTCCGGAATCCCGCGATTGGTCTACTTTTCGAAAAAAAATTTAGCCTGTAAAAAAATTTCTGATATTCATCCTTGGTATTCCTGCAGTTTCTACACGTATATTATTTCACTGCAAAATTCAATTTTCTCGTGAGAACTTAAGTTTTAATTTATTAAATGCATTAATAAATGTTGTATTTTAGCTATTACAGCACTAATTTGTAAGTCTTATTAATTTCTAAGGCTTTTTTCGACCCTTATTTTATACTGAACTTGAATTTAATTGAAAATTGTACCTGCATGGCATTGTCAGTTAAAAATAAAAAAGTGGGGTTTTTTTTGCCCCCCCCCCTGGAAAAATTCCTAGCGACGCCCATGGCTGTGTACATCTGTGGGCTGTGTACATCTGTGGGCTGTGTACATCTGTGGGCTGTGTACATCTGTGGGCTGTGTACATCTGTGGCCTGTGTACATCTGTGGCCTGTGTACATCTGTGGGCTGTGTACATCTGTGGGCTGTGTACATCTGTGGGCTGTGTACATCTGTGGCCTGTGTACATCTGTGGGCTGTGTACATCTGTGGCCTGTGTACATCTGTGGCCTGTGTACATCTGTGGGATGTGTACATCTGTGGGCTGTGTACATCTGTTGGCTGTGTACATCTGTGGGCTGTGTACATCTGTGGGCTGTGTACATCTGTGGGCTGTGTACATCTGTGGCCTGTGTACATCTGTGGGCTGTGTACATCTGTGGGCTGTGTACATCTGTGGGCTGTGTACATCTGTGGGCTGTGTACATCTGTGGGCTGTGTACATCTGTTGGCTGTGTACATCTGTGGGCTGTGTACATCTGTGGGCTGTGTACATCTGTGGGCTGTGTACATCTGTGGGCTGTGTACATCTGTGGGCTGTGTACATCTGTGGGCTGTGTACATCTGTGGGCTGTGTACATCTGTTGGCTGTGTACATCTGTGGGCTGTGTACATCTGTGGGCTGTGTACATCTGTGGGCTGTGTACATCTGTGGGCTGTGTACGTCTGTTGGCTGTGTACGTCTGTGGGCTGTGTACGTCTGTGGTCTGTGTACGTCTGTGGTCTGTGTACGTCTGTGGGCTGTGTACGTCTGTGGGCTGTGTACGTCTGTTGGCTGTGTACATCTGTGGGCTGTGTACATCTGTGGGCTGTGTACATCTGTGGGCTGTGTACATCTGTGGGCTGTGTACATCTGTGGGCTGTGTACATCTGTGGGCTGTGTACATCTGTGGGCTGTGTACATCTGTGGGCTGTGTACATCTGTGGCCTGTGTACATCTGTGGCCTGTGTACATCTGTGGGCTGTGTACATCTGTGGGCTGTGTACATCTGTGGGCTGTGTACATCTGTGGCCTGTGTACATCTGTGGGCTGTGTACATCTATGGGCTGTGTACATCTGTGGTCTGTGTACATCTGTGGTCTGTGTACATCTATGGTCTGTGTACATCTGTGGGCTGTGTACATCTGTGGGCTGTGTACATCTGTGGGCTGTGTACATCTGTGGGCTGTGTACATCTGTGGTCTGTGTACATCTGTGGTCTGTGTACATCTGTGGTCTGTGTACATCTATGGTCTGTGTACATCTGTGGGCTGTGTACATCTGTGGCCTGTGTACATCTGTGGCCTGTGTACATCTGTGGCCTGTGTACATCTGTGGTCTGTGTACATCTGTGGTCTGTGTACATCTGTTGGCTGTGTACATCTGTGGCCTGTGTACATCTGTGGCCTGTGTACATCTGTTGGCTGTTTACATCTGTTGGCTGTTTACATCTGTTGGCTGTTTACATCTGTTGGCTGTGTACATCTGTGGTCTGTGTACATCTGTTGGCTGTGTACATCTGTGGGCTGTGTACATCTGTGGCCTGTGTACATCTGTTGGCTGTGTACATCTGTGGTCTGTGTACATCTGTGGTCTGTGTACATCTGTGGGCTGTGTACATCTGTGGTCTGTGTACATCTGTTGGCCTGTGTACATCTGTGGCCTGTGTACATCTGTGGTCTGTGTACATCTGTTGGCTGTTTACATCTGTTGGCTGTGTACATCTATGGTCTGTGTACATCTGTTGGCTGTGTACATCTGTGTGCTGTGTACATCTGTGGTCTGTGTACATCTGTGGTCTGTGTACATCTGTGGTCTGTGTACATCTGTGGCCTGTGTACATCTGTGGGCTGTGTACATCTGTGGTCTGTGTACATCTGTTGGCTGTGTACATCTGTAGGCTGTGTACATCTGTGGTCTTTGTACATCTGTGGCCTGTGTACATCTGTGGCCTGTGTACATCTGTGGTCTGTGTACATCTGTTGGCTGTGTACATCTGTGGTCTGTGTACATCTGTGGTCTGTGTACATCTGTGGCCTGTGTACATCTGTGGGCTGTGTACATCTGTGGTCTGTGTACATCTGTTGGCTGTGTACATCTGTGGGCTGTGTACTTCTGTGGGCTCTGTACATCTGTGTACAAATTGATGGTATTAAGATGTACTTGAGTTGGCCCAGGGGCGGACCTACAAAACTGTCACATCTACATGTCATGCTTGCACGCGTTTCTCAAATTGTCTTTTCTCGACCCCCACTACAAATTATTTGACTTGTCAAACCTCACCTAAGAACTGATGCACTGTCTCACAATTACAAACTATACAAAAGTTGTTATGTTTCTAAATGTGTTTAGATAATGAACTTCTAATAAATCTTGAGTTGTATCAAGAAAATAAACGTCACGTCATTACTGAAGTCTTCATAGAGAAAAGGACTGCGATAAAGTTTGTTAAATAAAATGATTGATTAACAAAAAATTGTGTAATAAAAAAAATAAAAAATTATAGCTTTATTAATTGGCTGGTACTATTGATGTATTATTATTGTATTATTGATGTACTATTGATGTACTATTGATGTATTATTGATGTACTATTGATGTATTATTGATGTATTATTGATGTATTATTGATGTACTATTGATGTACTATTGATGTACTATTGATGTATTATTGATGTATTATTGATGTACTATTGATGTATTATTGATGTACTATTGATGTACTATTGATGTATTATTGATGTATTATTGATGTATTATTGATGTATTATTGATGTACTATTGATGTACTATTGATGTATTATTGATGTATTATTGATGTACTATTGATGTATTATTGATGTATTATTGATGTATTATTGATGTATTATTGATGTATTATTGATGTATTATTGATGTATTATTGATGTATTATTGATGTATTATTGATGTATTATTGATGTATTATTGATGTATGATTGATGTACTATTGATGTATTATTGATGTATTATTGATGTATTATTGATGTATTATTGATGTACTATTGATGTATTATTGATGTATTATTGATGTATTATTGATGTATTATTGATGTATTATTGATGTACTATTGATGTATTATTGATGTACTATTGATGTATTATTGATGTATTATTGATGTACTATTGATGTATTATTGATGTATTATTGATGTACTATTGATGTATTATTGATGTATTATTGATGTATCATTGATGTACTATTGATGTATTATTGATGTATTATTGATGTATATTGATGTACTATTGATGTACTATTGATGTATTATTGATGTATTATTGATGTATTATTGATGTACTATTGATGTACTATGATGATATGATGTATTATTGATGTATTATTGATGTATTATTGATGTACTATTGATGTATTATTGATGTATTATTGATGTATTATTTATGTATTATTGATTTATTATTGATGTACTATTGATGTATTATTGATGTATTATTGATGAATTATTGATGTATTATTGATGTATTATTGATGTACTATTGATGTATTATTCATTATTCAATGAAGAAAGCTTTAATTTATTGTTTTGTTTATCTTGTATTTTACATAAGATAAAGTTCTAATTGTAGAACATGTTCTCAAAATTATGTTACCAAGAAATGTTTTAATGTCCCAGAAGGGACAAAAGGAAACAAACCACATGATTTGACCAAGTCACGTTACAATTTCAATGGGACTTTATGTCAATCACAATCTTCATACAGGGCGTCGACTACGATGAGATTAGTTCACTTTAAGTTCACTAAGATCTTGGTTAGACGTCTTCCTTTTCTGTCTAAAAGTATGGAGGGGTGGGGGGTGGGGGGAGGGGCACGGTGTGGGGGGGAGGGGCACGGTGTTGGGGGGGAGGGGCACGGTGTGGGGGAGGGGCACGGTGTGGGGGGAGGGGCACGGTGTGGGGGGAGGGGCACGGTGTGGGGGGAGGGGCACGGTGTGGGCTACAGTTCTCAATGAACTTGCTGGAGGTCACCTTCCTTTTGGCGGGAAGACGTGTGTGACTGGCGGGCTGTAAGATTGGCTGTGATCGCGGGCCAGGGAATTATGTCATAGCGCACACGGTGTAGGCTGGGTGTTAAACAATGAAATCTGGAGGTGGGGAGTGCACGGAGATGTAGGTTGCTGAGATAAGCTGCAAAGATTGCACATTGCGGCCATGTAGATGTTGGTTGATTAGACCAGCTGCAAAGATTGCACATTGCGGCCGTGTAGATGTTGGTTGGTTAGACCAGCTGCAAAGATTGCACCATGCGGCCGTGTAGATGTTGGTTGGTTAAACCAGCTGCAAAGATTGCACATTGCGGCCGTGTAGATGTTGGTTGGTTAGACCAGCTGCAAAGATTGCACATCGCGGCCGTGTAGATGTTGTTTGGTTAGACCAGCTGCAAAGATTGCACATTGCGGCCGTGTAGATGGGGCTCATTCAATGCCAAGCGGTGCCACTACCACCTTATTTTTCCAAAAGATTCAGTCCCTTGTGTATGACGTATCACAGTTGAACAAATTATCTTTTGGATATCTTCAACATAACATATTGTTTTCCATTGGAGCAGGGACCTTACATAAAGTGATAAACAATAATTCATAGCAAAATTAGAGATTCTCGAACTAACATCATATGTCTCTTGTCTCTCTCTGTCTCTTGTCTCTCTCTCTCTGTCTCTTGTCTCTCTCTGTCTCTTGTCTCTCTCTGTCTCTCTCTCTGTCTCTTGTCTCTCTCTGCCTCTTGTCTCTCTCTCTCTGTTTCTTGTCTCTCTCTCTCTGTCTCTCTCTGTCTCTTGTCTCTCTCTGTCTCTCTCTGTCTCTGTCTCTCTCTCTTGTCTCTCTCTCTCTTGTCTCTCTCTCTCTCTGTTTCTTGTCTCTCTCTCTCTGTCTCTTGTCTCTCTCTGTCTCTTGTCTCTCTCTGTCTCTTGTCTGTCTCTTGTCTCTCTCTGCCTATTGTCTCTCTCTCTCTGTTTCTTGTCTCTCTCTCTCTCTCTCGGTCTTTTGTCTCTCTCTCTCTGTCTCTTGTCTCTCTCTGTCTCTTGTCTCTCTCTGTCTCTTGTCTCTCTCTGTCTCGTGTCTCTCTCTGTCTCTCTCTGTCTCTTGCCTCTCTCTGTCTCTTGTCTCTCTCTGTCTCTTGTCTCTCTCTGTCTCTTATCTCTCTCTGTCTCTTGTCTCTCTCTGTCTGTCTCTTATCTCTCTCTGTCTCTTGTCTCTCTCTGTCTGTTTCTTGTCTCTCCCTGTCTCTTGTCTCTCTCGCATTGAAATTCTTAGGATGCGTGATGTAAGAAATAAATGTGTCCTAACAGAAGATCCTAAACAAATAAATGTGTCTTAACAGAAGACACTACAATAATATTTTGTGTGTCTCGTAACCTCGTGGTCGTAGGGGGTTCTAATGTTTCCTTTTGAACTTTCTCGGGGCATTGTAGACCTTGGCGGCTCCCATCTCCTCTCCAGGTCAGCGGCGGACTTTTTAGCGATAGTCATTTATCAACATTTTTATTGTGGCTTTAACGAGAGCTCGATCCCACGCCCCTCAGCTTGTGAGGTGAGCGCACTACTGACTTCGCTATCCAGCCGCTACAATATTACTTTTATATTCACGTTGAAGGGACAGTTTCAATAAACTTGGAGTTGACATTAGGCTATGTTTTTCATCCAGCATACGGAGCCATATTATGTAATGTGTTGTTTGTATGTAGGTGTATTTGTTTGTGGAGTGATTGTTGTGTGTGTGTGTGTGTGTATGTGTGTGTGCTGTGTGTGTGTTGTGTTTGTGTTTTCTGTGTGTTGTGAGCTTTGGCGGATTAAGGGGGGGGGGCTGAACGGGCTAAAGCCAGGGGCCCCCGATGATTTAGGGCCCCCAAACTTAGCATATTTTATAATAAATTTGGACAAATGTATACATGAATTGCTGAAAATATGATAAATTAATAAAATCTCATCTATTAAAATGATCTCTTTTCCCACACGATAGTCTTAGCAGTCAAAAAACCAGATTTGATAGACTCAATAACAGAAATTATTAAAGAATATTATATATATATTTTAAATTGACAACCCTAATTGAGCTCTCGTGGCCGAATGTGAAGTACTAAGGCTTGAGGTGTAAGCGGTGGCGGGTTCGATCCCCGGGTGGGGTGTGAATTTTTTTTTCATGATTTTTTTAATTTTATAAATTGTCTTTTACACTCAATTTTAGGATACCGGCAAAAAGTTATTTCTTCGAATTCGGTTTCTTCATGAATAATCATTTTGGATGAATATTTAGAAGTTACAGTCTTATATTAGCTGCTAGCAATCATTTTATCTAAAGGTACACTGGCTGGATAGGGCCCCAGTTTGAATTGCAGCCAGGGGCCCCGAGCAGTCTTAATCCGCCCCTGGTTGTGAGTGAGTTGCGTGTGGTGTGGTGTGTGGCCATTGCCAATGATGTTTAATTAAATCTGCCTTTGTGTCTGGTTATTTCTCTCAATTTGCTGTAAATAAATTGGCAATAATTGGAGAATTACCCTACATAACTGTGGCAGACGTAACACTCGTGGGAGAGGGGAGAGAGGGAGGGATGGAGGGACATCTTTTAGGGAGGGGCGTGATAGGTCATGTCATGATGTCAGGGAGGTTGTAAGAATTAGGATTGGGTCAGACAAGACGTTGGGGACCAGGTGCTAACATTGGGTCAGACGAGAGGTTGGGGACCAGGTGCTAACATTGGGTCAGACGAGAGGTTGGGGACCAGGTGCTAACATTGGGTCAGACGAGAGGTTGGGGACCAGGTGCTAACATTGGGTCAGACGAGAGGTTGGGGACCAGGTGCTAACATTGGGTCAGACGAGAGGTTGGGGACGAGGTGCTAACATTGGGTCAGACGAGAGGTTGGGGACCAGGTGCTAACATTGGGTCAGGCGAGAGGTTGGGGACCAGGTGCTAACATTGGGTCAGACGAAAGGTTGGGGACCAGGCGCTAACATTGGGTCAGACGAGAGGTTGGGGACCAGGTGCTAACATTGGGTCAGGCGAGAGGTTGGGGACCAGGTGCTAACATTGGGTCAGACGAGAGGTTGGGGACCAGGTGCTAACATTGGGTCAGACGAGAGGTTGGGGGCCAGGTGCTAACATTGGGTCAGACGAGAGGTTGGGGACCAGGTGCTAACATTTAGTCAGGCGAGAGGTTGGGGACCAGGTGCTAACATTGGGTCAGACGAGAGGTTGGGGACCAGGTGCTAACATTGGGTCAGACGAGAGGTTGGGGACCAGGTGCTAACATTGGGTCAGACGAGAGGTTGGGGACCAGGTGCTAACATTGGGTCAGACGAGAGGTTGGGGACCAGGTGCTAACATTGGGTCAGACGAGAGTTTCGGGACCAGGTGCTAACATTTAGTCAGACGACAGGTTGGGGACCAGGTGCTAACATTGGGTTAGACGAGAGGTTGGGGACCAGGTGCTAACATTGGGTCAGACGAGAGGTTGGGGACCAGGTGCTAACATTAGGTCAGACGAGAGGTTGGGGACCAGGTGCTAACATTGGGTCAGACGAGAGGTTGGGGACCAGGTGCTTACATTGGGTCAGACGAGAGGTTGGGGACCAGGTGCTAACATTGGGTCAGACGAGAGGTTGGGGACCAGGTGCTAACCTTGTTTTAACGTCACTTTTACCAGGTCAATGACGTCCTGTCAATGAGGTCCTGTCAATGACGTCCTGTCAATGATGTCCTGTCAATGATGTCCTGTGAAGGAGGTCCTGTTAATGACGTCCTGTTAATGACGTCCTGTCAATAAGGAGCCGTGCATAAAGTACGTCACGTTATTTTTTACCTTTTTTGACCCCCCTCCCCCTGTCACAAACCGTCACAAATCTCGGGACCCCCCTCCCTAAAGTACGTCACACTTTCCCAAAATAATTTAATTAACACCTAATAAAAATATTTAATTTAACACTTAAAATACACTTCACTATTAAATTGTATTAAAATATAACATTTCCACTTAAAATTAGGGTTGTACCGGATTGAAAATTTTGAAATCCGGCTGGAGCTGAATTGGGCCGGATTTATGAAGTGAAATCCGGCTGGAGCCGGAATCAGATTTGTTAAAATGGCCGGATTCCGGATTTTCCGGGGCCATTATGATTATGAATATATATATAAAATAGGGATCTACCGGCCAGCCGGATTTATGAAGTGAAATCCTGCCGGAGCCGAAGCCGGAGCCGGATTTTTTAAATTGCATAATAAAAAGGAAACAAAACAATTTGACTAAAAAAAAAGACTAGATTGACAAACTATGTGACCAACTCTTGTGCTATATGTAATCTGTTTATTATGGTCCTATGAATTATATTTCATTCAAAAATATTCACTGGACATCATCTGTGTTCATCCATAGTTACGACTGACATCAATCTTTCACAATCATCGTTTCCTGGAAGGATAATTGCAGACAGATCAACTCGTCCTCATCTAGCCACTCAACAGCCTCTGTATGTGCATTTTCTCCTCTGGCAATAACTACCATAGGTTCTCTTTGACTTATAGAAGTGATTCTCAAAGGACGGATGCGTTTTATCTGAGTTTATTCTTGAACAGTTTGGGTGGGAACATTCTCCTGAGCCCGAGCTCAGTGTTGTCCTGTATGTTTCTTCAACATTGTTTGTGAGGCAAAATATGAGTGACCTACTTTGCAAAGTCGATCAAATAAGCTGGTAATCATAAGGTTGTACTTTGAAAGCTCCTGTTGATCTTGGCATAATTTCATCAAATTTGAGAGTTTGTGCTACAAACAAGGAAGGACATTTATGAGAATCTGCATCTACTCTTTCTAAAGCTTTGAGTCCATCAACTGTTTGGTTGATTGGGATTGGAGGAGGGAAGAATCTTGAAGGTAAAATGTTGAAATATGAGCTTTGTAATTTGTCGCAACATTTTATACGGCCCCTAAGGTCCTGTCAATGACGTCCTGTCTATGAGGTCATGTCAATGAGGTCATGTCAATGAGGTCATGTCAATGAGGTCATGTCAATGAGGTCATGTCAATGACGTCCTGACACACATAGACAAACTAGCATACACAGATATACATAGACACACACATAGACAAACACACATAGACACAGCCGCACACAAATAAAATAAGAACTACTTAATTAGAAGGACAAAGGTGATGAAATCTTGTGTAATATTCATTGCCTTTAAGAGTATGTCCCAGCCTGCCTCTGAAAAAGTCAGACTTACGTAAACAAAATGTAAGACAATAGATGCGCGCACTTCATACCGTGCCAACAGTTGCGTGATATTACACTATTCACCCGACCATACAGTCGACAGCAAACACTCCACTTCAGATATCTATATCTACAGATAATAGGAAACACTTTGCAGACATAGACACCTTGTCTACATGGACCAGTAGTGGAGTAACTCGTTCGTTGTCAACAAGGGAGCTAAAAATGGCAGTCGTTACGTCATCGTGGATCAGTCCGGAGTGCCAGGCACAAGGTCGGCTGTCGTTGGTGTAGACATAACACTGCCGCGGTGACACAATTGTGGGGCGAGGGGTCAAAGTTGTTGTTTTTTGTTGACACCCCGCTGGTTAAAGAAAGGTCCCGGAACAATGGCCACCAGAGGCGTAGCCAAGATAAGGATAGATTGCCGCAGGATTAAACTTAAATTGTCGCCCTCCGCCTTTACCACCATTTAACTCATATTTTACCCTTGTATGCTTATTATATGTTAACGTTGTTAGCGTAATTTTGGCATCCCTGTCCCGTGGCATTTGGGGAGATAGAAACAAACAAACAAACAAACAAACAAACACACACACACACACACACAAACACACACACACAAACACACACACGAAAATGTCTGAAGCAATAATTTTGTCTTGTTAATAGATCCATGGATATGATGTAACATTGGTCCCGTCAATGATGTCAACTTGTGTTTGGTGTAACTTTGGTCCAGTCAACGATGTCAACCGTTGTATATGCAACTATTTCGTTATAATAATTGAACAACTGGGTTGGCTAGCATATTTAAAGTAACATTTTACTTCAAGAATGCACGTGATATTAGTATGCACATATGTGTGTGTGCTAGATTGCGCTACTTTAGCTTGCAAGACACTCCAGATGCCATTGAGCGACTGCTTGTGTGGGACCTTTGAGTGTATACAGACGTGAAATGAATGACGCATTCAAGAAACATAACCATCACGCCATCCAGGCTCAAGTTATTCGCCTGTTCAATATTTAAGTCAAACTGAAGTTCCACAGGATTAAATACCAAAGTTGTTTTTGTCAACAGCGATTTGTGCATTCGATTAACACGGGTCCGTCTATGTTAATGCACATATTTTGTGATGTAAACATATTAACACGGGTTCTTCTATGTTAATGCACATATTTTGTGATGTAAACATATTAACACGCGGTCTTCTATGTTAATGCACATATGTTGTGGTGTAAACATATTTTCTGCCCATTCATTCGACCTCATTCTCCGAGCATTTATTTACTCAAGTGTTGCCAGGTCACAAGTCGGCTAAAATAAAGGCCGTTAGTTCAGTGATTCTCACACACTGAAGGAGAAGCTACCACCGACTATATCTGATCTGTAGCAAGTTTTAGATTAGTTTCATTCATATTTTCAACTTGTTGATATGAAAATAATTTTAAACCTACTCTTAACCTGCTGACGCAATTTTAATTAAAACTTTTGCTGATTGATACTAAACCTAATATAACGTCAGCTGATTGATACTAAACCTAATATGACGTCAGCTGATTGATACTAAACCTAATATGACGTCAGCTGATTGATACTAAACCTAATATGACGTCGGATGCATTATTTTTCCATTAAGTTCAGACGGTACAATTTCACAGTTTTATGTCCGCTCGGTCTTGTAATGAGTGGCCAGCCAGAGTAACAATGACAACTTGACTGTCATGTAAACATCTCCTTTATGTTGTGTGTGTGTGTGTGCGTGTATGCGTCGGTGTGTGTGTATGTGCGTGCGTGTGTGTATGTGCGTGTGTGTGTCGGTGTGTGTGTATGTGCGTGCGTGTGCGTGTGTGTTTAGGTAAAGATGTCAAATACGCTAAAAGACCCTTGCACTCTTGAAAGTCAATGTCCAATAAAAAAAATATTGGGTTAACATCTTTGCAGAACTATGGAAGGTTTTCCCACGAAGTAAGCAACAAAAGGGAAGGAGAATTTAGGCTCAAGGGAGGTCAATAGTGACAACCACAGCTCTACAACAGCGCCACTCAAAATGGTTGTCAGCAGACAGATGCCGGTCAAAATGGTGGTCAGCAGACAGATGCCGGTCAAAATGGTGGTCAGCAGACAGATGCCGGTCAAAATGGTGGTCAGCAGACAGATGCCGGTCAAAATGGTGGTCAGCGGACAGATGCCGGTCAAAATGGTGGTCAGCAGACAGATGCCGGCCAGTGGGTCATCAGCAGCCGGGTTGAGGATTTTTTCAAAAAAGAAAAGAAAAATGTAATTATAACCCTCCATTAGCAACCATTAATACCAACACTATAAAATATGTCAATTTGTATGACAATGAGCACATACAATAAACAAATAAATTAAAATAAATTACATTACATTTTATTAATTTTTAATTTATGTTTTTTGTTTAGTTTTTTTTACAGAGTTGAAATAGATGAGAGTTTTGAACTTGCTCATACATTCAAAATAGAACTTAAAGCTTTTGTGCTGCATTCTTTGATGGAATGTGCGCTGACCAAAAACAGCTTTTACTGCTGGCTGATGTGCGTTGGTTGTCTTTTACTGCTGGCTGATGTGCGTTGGTTGTCTTTTACTGCTGGCTGATGTGCGTTGGTTGTCTTTTACTGCTGGCTGATGTGCGTTGGTTGTCTTTTACTGCTGGCTGATGTGCGTTGGTTGTCTTTTACTGCTGGCTGATGTGCGTTGGTTGTCTTTTACTGCTGGCTGATGTGCGTTGGTTGTCTTTTACTGCTGGCTGATGTGCGTTGGTTGTCTTTTACTGCTGGCTGATGTGCGTTGGTTGTCTTTTACTGCTGGCTGATGTGCGTTGGTTGTCTTTTACTGCTGGCTGATGTGCGTTGGTTGTCTTTTACTGCTGGCTGATGTGCGTTGGTTGTCTTTTACTGCTGGCTGATGTGCGTTGGTTGTCTTTTACTGCTGGCTGATGTGCGTTGGTTGTCTTTTACTGCTGGCTGATGTGCGTTGGTTGTCTTTTACTGCTGGCTGATGTGCGTTGGTTGTCTTTTACTGCTGGCTGATGTGCGTTGGTAGTCTTTTACTGCTGGCTGATGTGCGTTGGTTGTCTTTTACTGCTGGCTGATGTGCGTTGGTTGTCTTTTACTGCTGGCTGATGTGCGTTGGTTGTCTTTTACTGCTGGCTGATGTGCATTGGTTGTCTCGAGGCACAGTAATGTGGTAGGTATGTAGGCCATTTAAGGGCTCATTTTGCTACGTCAGTTCAGTGAAACTGGTCCACAGGTCCATGGTGCAATGGAAACATTCCTGCCGGTCCGCCATTCTAAAAAGTTTGAGAAGCACTGGTCAAGCTGGTATCAAACAAAGACGTTCAATTTCTGGACATAGTTTATCATGGATCCTCAAATTATGGTTAATTAAACACACTCATCTTCTGGGAAAGCAAAGAATTCAAGATTGTAATTCCTGGACCAACAATAATCTCGTATGTTTGTCTGATCAAAGATTCACTTTGTACATCTGAAACAATGGTAGCGATCGGAGTCGGAGTTTTATCTGTGACTTTAAACAATGGCGTCTGAAGAGTTCTCTCATTTCTTTCACGGTCACAAAATAAAAGTCATTTAACAACTGAGTCATTGGATGTAATACAACAATGGATGTAATACAACAATGGATGTAATACAACAATGGATGTAATACAACACTTGACCCCAACAATGTTTCCCTAAACCCCTGGCCATATAAAAGTGTTAAAATTGTTGACCTCTGACCTTTTAGGGTTTCAGTTCTGTGTTCAGTTTTCTAGTTTAACTCTCCTTATGGGCTGTACCACTGGGTGTACTTTATGGTAGTAGAAAGGAAGTTAACCTCTTTTTGATAACTGGGCTGTGCCACTGGGCTGTACCATTGGGCTGTAACACAGGTCTGTAACACAGGGCTGTACCATTGGGCTGTACCACTGGGCTGTACCATTGGGCTGTACCATTGGGTGTACCTTACGGTAGTAGAAAGGAAGTTAACCTCTTTTTGATAACTGGGCTGTGCCACTGGGCTGTACCATTGGGCTGTAACACAGGTCTGTAACACAGGGCTGTACCATTGGGCTGTACCATTGGGCTGTACCATTGGGCTGTAACACAGGTCTGTAACACAGGGCTGTACCATTGGGCTGTACCACTGGGCTGTACCATTGGGCTGTAACACAGGTCTGTAACACAGGGCTGTACCATTGGGCTGTACCACTGGGCTGTACCATTGGGCTGTACCATTGGGCTGTAACACAGGTCTGTAACACAGGGCTGTACCATTGGGCTGTACCACTGGGCTGTAACACAGGGCTGTAACACAGGGCTGTAACACAGGGCTGTACCATTGGGCTGTACCACTGGGCTGTACCATTGGGCTGTACCATTGGGCTGTAACACAGGTCTGTAACACAGGGCTGTACCCCAGGGCTCTACCATTGGGCTGTAACACAGGGCTGTACCATTGGGCTGTAACACAGGGCTGTACCATTGGGCTGTACCACTGGGCTGTAACACAGGGCTGTAACACAGGTCTGTAACACAGGGCTGTACCATTGGGCTGTACCACTGGGCTGTAACACAGGGCTGTAACACAGGGCTGTACCATTGGGCTGTACCATTGGGCTGTAACACAGGTCTGTAACACAGGGCTGTACCCCAGGGCTTTACCACTGGGCTGTAACACAGGGATGTACCACTGGGCTGTAACATAGGGCAGTACCACAGGGCTGTAACACTAGGCTGTACCACTGAGCTGTAACACAGGGCTGTACCACTGGGCTGTACCACTGGGCTGTAACACAGGGCAGTATTACAAGGCTGTACCACAAGGCTTTACTACGGGGATGTATAACAAGGCTGTATTAAAAGGCTATACTACAGGTATGTACTACAGGGCTGTACCACAAGGCTGTACTACAGGTATGTAAAGCAAGGCTGTTTAACAAGGCTGTATTTCAAGGCTGTAGTAGATGGCTGTATAACAAGGCTGTTTAGTAGGCTGTACTACAGCATTGTATAACAAGGCTGTTCTAGATGGCTGTATAACAAAGAAGTATGTTTTCAAGGGATGTGACTCATATAAGCTTCAGTTGATGCAAGACTGCACTCACACACACGGAGACGGGAATGGTGGGGTGGAGGTACAGGCCTGGCCTGGCCTTGATGATGTAAGATTGCATCAGTTAAGTACGACCTGGAGTGGTGGTGGCGGCGACACGTGGTGGAACAAATATGCGGGTCTGATCTTCGTGTAGTTGGATGAGGTCCATAGAGTCAGTGACTCGTCCTAAAGGTCTGACCGATAATACTGTGGTGTCAGTGACTCGTCCTAAAGGTCTGACCTATAATACTGTGGTGTCAGTGACTCGTCCTAAAGGTCTGAACTATAATACTGTGGTGTCAGTGACTCGTCCTAAAGGTCTGACCTATAATACTGTGGTGTCAGTGACTCGTCCTAAAGGTCTGACCTATAATACTGTGGTGTCAGTGACTCGTCCTAAAGGTCTGACCTATAATACTGTGGTGTCAGTGACTCGTCCTAAAGGTCTGACCTATAATACTGTGGTGTCAGTGACTCGTCCTAAAGGTCTGACCTATAATACTGTGGTGTCAGTGACTCGTCCTAAAGGTCTGACCTATAATACTGTGGTGTCAGTGACTCGTCCTAAAGGTCTGACCTATAATACTGTGGTGTCAGTGACTCGTCCTAAAGGTCTGACCTATAATACTGTGGTGTCAGTGACTCGTCCTAAAGGTCTGACCTATAATACTGTGGTGTCAGTGACTCGTCCTAAAGGTCTGACCTATAATACTGTGGTGTCAGTGACTCGTCCTAAAGGTCTGACCTATAATACTGTGGTGTCAGTGACTCGTCCTAAAGGTCTGACCTATAATACTGTGGTGTCAGTGACTCGTCCTAAAGGTCTGACCTATAATACTGTGGTGTCAGTGACTCGTCCTAAAGGTCTGACCTATAATACTGTGGTGTCAGTGACTCGTCCTAAAGGTCTGACCTATAATACTGTGGTGTCAGTGACTCGTCCTAAAGGTCTGACGTATAATACTGTGGTGTCAGTGACTCGTCCTAAAGGTCTGACCTATAATACTGTGGTGTCAGTGACTCGTCCTAAAGGTCTGACGTATAATACTGTGGTGTCAGTGACTCGTCCTAAAGGTCTGACCTATAATACTGTATATAACAGGTAAACCACATTCAGCTTGAGAAGTACGGAGAGTGTACAATTAATGTACTCACGCGTACACGACTGCAAACATACTCTTTACTTGACAAGTACATACACACATGTACTCTGCACAGAAACAAGTACTCATACATCCACACACAGACATGATACCCAGCTCAGTATTGATAGATTGATTGTAACTCGGCTGTATTGGCCCTCGCCTCACTGCTCCATTGACTTACAAAGATGCGGTGACTCACGCAATGTTATCATCTCTCGACACTCGTAAACAGAGGCGTTAACCCTGCGTATCATCTGATTACAATAGGCGTGGATGATCTTCTTACTCTTACAATAGGCATGGATGATCTTCTTAATCTTACAATAGGCATGGATGATCTTGTTAATCTTACAATAGGCATGGATGATCTTGTTACTCTTACAATAGACGTGGATGATCTTGTTGCTCATACAATAGGCGTGGATGATCTTGTTACTCTTACAATAGGCATGGATGATCTTGTTACTCTTACAATAGGCGTGGATGATCTTGTTACTCTTACAATAGGTATGGATGATCTTGTTACTCTTACAATAGGCATGGATGATCTTGTTACTCTTACAATAGACGTGGATGATCTTGTTACTCCTACCTGTGTATCGTGTGTCTCACCTTGTACCTGTGGATCGTGGGTCTCACCTTGTACCTGTGTGTTGTGTGTCTCATCTTATACCTGTGTGTCGTGTGTCTCACCTTGTACCTGTGTGTCGTGTGTCTCACCTTGTACCTGTGGATCGTGGGTCTCACCTTGTACCTGTGTGTCGTGTGTCTCACCTTGTACCTGTGTGTCGTATGTCTCACCTTGTACCTGTGTGTCGTGTGTCTCACCTTGTACCTGTGGTCGTGTGTCTCACCTTGTACCTGTGTATCGTGTGTCTCACCTTGTACCTGTGTGTCATGTCTCACCTTGTACCCGTGTATCGTGTGTCTCACCTTGTCCCTGTGTGTCTCAGCTTGTACCTGTGTATTGTGTGTCTCACCTTGTACCTGTGTATCGTGTGTCTCACCTTGTACCTGTGGTCGTGGGTCTCACCTTGTACCTGTGTGTCGTGTGTCTCACCTTGTACATGTGTGTCGTGTGTCTCACCTTGTACCTGTGTGTCGTGTGTCTCACCTTGTACCTGTGTGTCGTGTGTCTCACCTTGTACCTGTGTGTCGTGTGTCTCACCTTGTACCTGTGTGTCGTGTGTCTCACCTTGTACCTGTGTGTCGTGTGTCTCACTTGTACCTGTGTGTCGTGTGTCTCACCTTGTACCTGTGTGTCGTGTGTCTCACCTTGTACCTGTGTGTCGTGTGTCTCACCTTGTACCTGTGTCGTGTGTCTCACCTTGTACCTGTGTCGTGTGTCTCACCTTGTACCTGTGGTCGTGTCTCACCTTGTACCTGTGGTCGTGTGTCTCACCTTGTACCTGTGTCGTGTGTCTCACCTTGTACCTGTGGTCGTGGTCTCACCTTGTACCTGTGTGTCGTGTGTCTCACCTTGTACCTGTGTGTCGTGTGTCTCACCTTGTACCTGTGTGTCGTGTGTCTCACCTTGTACCTGTGTGTCGTGTGTCTCACCTTGTACCTGTGTGTCGTGTGTCTCACCTTGTACCTGTGTGTCGTGTGTCTCACCTTGTACCGTGTGTCGTGTGTCTCACTTGTACTGTGTGTCGTGTGTCTCACCTTGTACCTGTGTGTCGTGTGTCTCACCTTGTACCTGTGTGTCGTGTGTCTCACCTTGTACTGTGTGTCTGTGTCTCACCTTGTACCTGTGTCGTGTGTCTCACCTTGTACCTGTGTATCGTGTGTCTCACCTTGTACCTGTGGGTCGTGTGTCTCACCTTGTACCTGTGTGTCGTGTGTCTCACCTTGTACCTGTGGGTCGTGTGTCTCACCTTGTACCTGTGGGTCGTGTGTCTCACCTTGTACCTGTGTGTCGTGTGTCTCACCTTGTACCTGTGGGTCGTGGTCTCACCTTGTACCTGTGTGTCGTGTGTCTCACCTTGTACCTGTGTGTCGTGTGTCTCACCTTGTACCTGTGTGTCGTGTGTCTCACCTTGTACCTGTGTGTCGTGTGTCTCACCTTGTACCTGTGTGTCGTGTGTCTCACCTTGTACCTGTGTGTCGTGTGTCTCACCTTGTACCTGTGTGTCGTGTGTCTCACCTTGTACCTGTGTGTCGTGTGTCTCACCTTGTACCTGTGTGTCGTGTGTCTCACCTTGTACCTGTGTGTCGTGTGTCTCACCTTGTACATGTGTGTCGTGTGTCTCACCTTGTACCTGTGTGTCGTGTGTCTCACCTTGTACCTGTGTATCGTGTGTCTCACCTTGTACCTGTGGGTCGTGTGTCTCACCTTGTACCTGTGGGTCGTGTGTCTCACCTTGTACCTGTGTTTCGTGTGTCTCACCTTGTACCTGTGGGTCGTGTGTCTCACCTTGTACCTGTGGGTCGTGTGTCTCACCTTGTACCTGTGTGTCGTGTGTCTCACCTTGTCCCAAAGATAACTTTTACTTTCCAAGAGGATTAGCCAAGTAAACGACTATCTAAGCTTGTTGATATTGTTGTAGTTGTTAATGTTATTGCAACTTTTGATACTGTTGATTTTAAATTCTTACTCTCCCACACTCGCCAGTTTTCAGCCAGTTCCATTTGTCATGAAATTATTTGTCAAATATTTCACTTTATGCAATGAACTGAGTTTGTTTGTTTTAAATGTATCACAATACACAGACTACACAAAACATTGTCGGTAATGTCACTCTTGTTTAGTGATGGCTTCACATCTTTACTTCTGAAGAGCCCAAACATAAATGTTTCATAACCCAACCCACAAATTTGACGTCATTAACAAACTACAGTGTCCCTACCCGTCCCTACCATAAAGTAAGATAATGTGCCACGCCCCTGATGTCTTCCACATACCAAGCGGGGTCAACTCGACCGTTTTCTGTCTGTTGAAGTGTGTGTGGTTGTGTGGTGGTGTGTGTGGTTGTGTTTGTGGTGTGTGTGTGGTTGTGTTTGTGAGGTGGAGGGATAGAGAAATAAAAATTGATAGTTTAGGGGGGGGGTGGCGGGTTAGCGAAACAATGGATCAGACTCAACCTTGACAATGACCTTGATAATACACATTTAATTTTCCCCCAAAGAATATCAGAGAAGATTCCATGGAACATATAGTGTGTCTTATTTATTCACGTTTGTAGTGTGTCTTATTTATTCACTTTTGTAGTGTGTCTTATTTATTCACGTTTGTAGTGTGTCTTATTTATTCACTTTTGTAGTGTGTCTTATTTATTCACTTTTGTAGTGTGTCTTATTTATTCACTTTTGTAGTGTGTCTTATTTATTCACGTTTTGTAGTGTGTCTTATTTATTCACTTTTGTAGTGTGTCTTATTTATTCACGTTTGTAGTGTGTCTTATTTATTCACGTTTTGTAGTGTGTCTTATTTATTCACTTTTGTAGTGTGTCTTATTTATTCACGTTTTGTAGTGTGTCTTATTTATTCACGTTTTGTAGTGTGTCTTATTTATTCACGTTTGTAGTGTGTCTTATTTATTCACGTTTGTAGTGTGTCTTATTTATTCACGTTTTGTAGTGTGTCTTATTTATTCACTTTTGTAGTGTGTCTTATTTATTCACTTTTGTAGTGTGTGTCTTATTTATTCACTTTTGTAGTGTGTCTTATTTATTCACTTTTGTAGGTGTGTCTTATTTATTCACTTTTGTAGTGTGTCTTATTTATTCACGTTTGTAGTGTGTCTTATTTATTCACGTTTGTAGTGTGTCTTATTTATTCACGTTTGTAGTGTGTCTTATTTATTCACTTTTGTAGTGTGTCTTATTTATTCACTTTTGTAGTGTGTCTTATTTATTCACTTTTGTAGTGTGTCTTATTTATTCACTTTTGTAGTGTGTCTTATTTATTCACTTTTGTAGTGTGTCTTATTTATTCACGTTTTGTAGTGTGTCTTATTTATTCACGTTTTGTAGTGTGTCTTATTTATTCACGTTTTGTAGTGTGTCTTATTTATTCACTTTTGTAGTGTGTCTTATTTATTCACTTTTGTAGTGTGTCTTATTTATTCACTTTTGTAGTGTGTCTTATTTATTCACTTTTGTAGTGTGTCTTATTTATTCACGTTTGTAGTGTGTCTTATTTATTCACGTTTTGTAGTGTGTCTTATTTATTCACGTTTTGTAGTGTGTGTCTTATTTATTCACGTTTGTAGTGTGTCTTATTTATTCACGTTTTGTAGTGTGTCTTATTTATTCACGTTTGTAGTGTGTGTCTTATTTATTCACGTTTGTAGCGTATCTCATCAGGTGCTGGCTCGGCGTCATCAGTACACGTCACATCCATTGGACACCTCATACATACATCCATTGGACACCTCATACATACATCCATTAGACACCTCATACATACATCCATTAGACACCGCATACATACATACATACATACATATACATACATACATACATACATACATACATACATACATACATACATACATACATACATACATACATACATACATACATTAGACACACATACATACATACATACATCCATTACACACCTCATACATACATCCATAACACTCATACATACATCCATTAGACACAGCATACATACATACATCCATTATACACTCATACATACATACATCATTAGACACTCATACATACATACATACATCCATTTGACACCTACATACATACATACATCATTAGACACCTCATAATACATACATACATCCATTAGACACCTCATACATACATACATACATCCATTAGACACCTCATACATACATACATACATACATACATACATACATACATACATACATACATACATACATACATACATACATACATACATACATACATACATACATACATACATACATACATACATACATACATACTACATTAGACACGCATACATACATACATACATACATACATCCATTAGACACCGCATACATACATACAGCCATTAGACACCGCATACATACATAAATACATGCATACATCCTATAGATACCGCATACCCCACTATCAGTTTCTGGCTTGAAGCCCAACATGGTAATTATGTCTTTATAACATTCCAGGCCTCTACCTTATTCGGCGACCAGACGCTCCATGGATAACGGTGGATAACGGTGGATTTTTAAAAAAAATTATTATATGGCCATCTCGACATGGAGTCGTGAGTCTATAGAAATATCTGATGACGTCAATGGGGACTCATCAAAAGACTTCCTTTCAATTGGCCGGTGTTAGGGATCAGAACTGGTTGTTTTTTTTTGGGGGGGGGGCGGTGAAAAGAATCAGGGGCGGAGGGGGGTTCTATCTGGAAGGATGTTGTTTGTGGCACGGTTGGTGGGGAGGGGGGCGCAGCTCTTTCGGGTAAATTGGACTGTAGAGTCGAGGCTGGGGCGGCAAGAGGACTGTAGAGTCGAGGTAGGGGCGGCAAGAGGACGAAAAGATGCTCACAGATTCAATTAATTGTGTTTCTCTAAGGTCCATTGGCCGTGAGCAACAACAAACGTATGTTCAAAATGGCACAGCTTTCACTTTTGTGGAACATTTTACACCCAAACAAAACACAGATATTATCTTATCCGTATCAGATCTTGCTGCACGCTAATTCTAAACTGCTTCACGGCGTCGGTTAGATATCTGCGTGGCCGCGCAGCTTCAAGTGAGCATGACGTAAGTCAAGTGTAAAGAGAGTTTCCTAGTGTAAGAGTGTCTGCTGGGGTGTAAAAAGAGTAGCTAGAGTAGGGGAGAGTTGCTAAAATAAATGTGTTTAATTCCCGGCAGCTGTTAGACAAAATTGGAGATATCGTCAGCCTAAATATGTCAACCAGTAAATTAGAGACTGAGGTTCTGGTGTGTGCGTGTAAAGTTAGGGTTAGGGTTAGGGTTAGGTTAGGGTTATGTTAGGGTTAGATTAGGGTTAGTGTTTCTCAATTATTTCTGTCATGCCCCCCCCCCACCGTATGAAAAAAGAAAACATTTCGCGCCCCCACGTGATTGTAAATAGTATCATTTGTCACTACAGTTGTTATAAGTACACCTCGGCATAACGGTCAAACGAGCCCCACTTTACGGAGCCTCATGCCTCACCTGGGGAGGGGGCGCGCCCCACTATTTGAGAAACACTGGGTTAGGGTTAAGGTTAGGGTTAAGGGTTAAAGTTAAGTTTGGGTTAGGGAAACTTGCCTTAAACACCCAACTCTGATGGAAGTATATATAAGAAAAAAAGAAGATTATACATTTGAAATGATGACAGATCATTTTTCTGACTACGCCCCTGTCTCTCATCACGCTGTGAACTCTGCGTTAAAATTTCAACAAGTCTAGGTTTGAAAAGAGTAAAAGAAAAAAAACAGACCTGGTTTTAAAACGCAATGACCAAAAATAACCCGAGCCCGTAGCCCGCCAAACGGCTTGTGACCTTACAGAATCAACGAAGCGTGGAAGGCATAGAAATTCCGGTGATGTGTGTCGTGGTGCGTGTCGTGGTGCGTGTCATGGTGCGTGTCGTGGTGCGTGTCGTGGTGCGTGTCGTGGTGCGTGTCGTGGTGCGTGTCGTGGTGCGTGTCGTGGTGCGTGTCTCCGTCTCATCACACTCCCCCCCCTACCAGATCTCACCCACAACAAACAAAGAAGCAGTCTGCTCCAGTAATGTAAAATAATGTAAAAGACTAGAACCCCTGCCCCCCCCTCTATCCCCCGCCCCCTCTATCCCCCCTTGCCCCCTCTATGCCCCCCTCCCCACCCCAATATTGTTTGCACACCATTCTCCAAGTTCGACGATGAAATTATTGGGTAATTTATTCCATCAAATCTGTGACGCATGTGAATAGAGTCTGGCTCATCCGGGTTCAACTTAGTGCTGTTAATAGGAGGAGTTGTGTTAACAATAGGAGGAGTCTTGCAGGTGGTTGACATGGAGGGAAATGGGAGGAAGATAGGAGGAGAGATGGGAGGTGACACTGGCAGGGGGTGGGTCTATGGGGTAAGTCGTCAGTGGGGGGCAACGTGAGTTACTGCACTGGGGGACCCAAACCTGGTGACGCCTCTGGTAGAGTTATTTGTGAAACTTCTCTCCCTTTCAGTGTTCCACCATCTCATCTTAACCTCATTTCTCAATCATGTTCATAATTTACTCACACATTTGTCATCCAAATCTCCATTAAATGCCCCATTCTTTGCCCCATCCATTGCCTAATCCAATATCTCATCCATTGTCTAAAATCACAATAACATCCGAGATTAATTGATGACCTTATACTTGTATATGTGAGTATAATAATCGGTACATAAATTAGTGAGCGCGGTTGTTAGTGTGTGAATGAGATGTGTGTGTGAGGCTTTGTGTGCGTGAGTGAGAGAAATTATTTGTGTGTGAGGATATGTCATGTTATTGACCCCTTGGTCATTCACCAACATCTACCACCACGCCCCCCCCCCTATGACCCAATGTCGTACCAACCAGACGTCATATTACCGTCATCGTAAACAACAGATATCTCAGAAGCCTGGAGCTATAAGCGATGCATGTGCTCTTGTAAACATCACCGCCATTTTGTTTGAACAGTGACTGTTCATATGTTTGAGTGCCAGTGGTATGGAATAGTTCATCAAATTGTTCAACAATCAACACTGTACTCAACAGCCTTTTAAACGCATCAGCCGGATTATTGAAAATACCCGATACTTACTATTGTGATGGAAAGGTTTAATATTTACATCGCATTCAAGTCAACTATCTCTCTCTGCCTTCCCCTCTCTCTCTATCTCTCGCTCCCTCTCCACTCTCTTACTCCATCTCTCTGTCCCTCCCTTCTCTCTCTCTCTCTCTCTCTCTCTCTCTCTCTCTCTCTCTCTCTCTCTCTCTCCCCCTTCTACAAATACAAGGCACAAAATGGGCAACAAATACAAAGCACAAAATGGGCAACAAATACAAGGCACAAAATGGGCAACAAATACAAGGCACAAAATGGGCAACAAATACAAGGCATAAAATGGGCAACAAATACAAGGCACAAAATGGGCAACAAATACAAGGCATAAAATGGGCAACAAATACAAAGCACAAAATGGGCAACAAATACAAGGCATAAAATGGGCAACAAATACAAGGCATAAAATGGGCAACAAATACAAGGCATAAAATGGGCAACAATTACAAGTTTGATCACAATAAATAGAGTTATTTTAAAAACCAATGTTTTGTATAAGCGGACTAAAAAGAAGAAAATAATTTAAAACTTGTAAGTTCAAGTTCTTTGATTTAATATGACTAAAAACGTGGGGAGGGCGCTTATGAGGTTTTACATATGCAGTTCACTCATTCTCTCACTTATAGATCTCTCTTTTTGAGGCCGCTATCCTAATAACTCGTGAAGGATTCCGGATTCAACGCATCCGGTTCTGTCGTCAACTTTTTCAAAACGCTCGTAAACACGTTTTTTGACTTGCTAGAGAGCTGAAATCTTCACAGTAGGTTTGGCTTGTGGTATGGATAAAGCTATTAAATTTTCAGATCGATCGAATGTACCGTAATTAAATTAATGCATTTGTAGTTTATCTCTATATGTAGCAGCAAGCTTTTGTTGACATTTTACGCGTCACGCTGAGTTAAGTTCAACCATCCGTGACCAAAACTTTTTCCGTTTTACGACAAATGGTATTTAAGGCAATCTCAGTCTGTAAATGTTTGTCGCGTTTAAGCATGATAAATACTTTTAGTTATGTCTCATATATAAGGGATTTATAGTCAAAAACTTTGTTTTTACGGGGTTGTTTAATTCAATCCCTTATATTAACTTCACCGTCGTCTCTTGGGTTCGCAGGTGGTCGGTCGGGCGGAAAAACAAAATTTAAAAAATGACACACTTCCCGTGATGCATAGTCGTGTTGTGTATATGATATGTGTATTGTGTATAGAAAATCATTCCAGATAGAGCAAGCGAAATCATAGAATGTCTTATATAGACAATCCATGTGCTGTGAAAAAATATTTTTTTCTGCTAAGTGGATCAGCGCACATATGGAGAGGAGTTAAGAATGTGTAAGTTTATATTTATAGAAAATGTCAAATTTTGCTCACAAATTTCGTCTCTAGATGAACTTGGCTAACAGGACATTTAACAGGACTTCATGAATGAAATTAAGTTTTACAAATTTTTTGTTAACGCGTAAAAGTAGAAAATAAAATGAACAAAAAAACTTTTTAAAAAGAATGAGGCCCAGCTGCAGTGAGGAATGTAGAATCTCGCATAAAAAGACAGAACATAATTTTTTAGTCACAAACTAAGTAGTCACACAGGGGGACTCAGAACTTTTGTGTTAGTTGATCAAATGTTATATCTCACATTAAATCCTACAATCGATTACAATAAATATCAATAAAACTTAGAGTTCTGAGTCCCCTTGTGTACGGTACATTCGATCGATCTGAAATTTTGATACGATGCATTGCTAGGTGACACGAGTCTATGTGCAGAATTTCAGCTCCGTACCATCACGGGAAGTGTGTCATTTTTTACTTTTGTTTTTTCCGCCCGACGACGAAAGACAGACAGAAAGAGACGGCGGTGAAATTAAGATAAAGGATTTAATAAAGCAACACCGTAATAAAACAAACCCGTAAAAACTAAGTTTTTGACAATAGATCCCTTATATACGAGACATAACTAACAGTATTAATTATGTTCAAACGCGACAAACATTTACAGACTGAACCTGTCTTAACTCCCCTTTGCTTTTTAACTCCGGGGTGGGGGGGGGTGGGGGAGAGGGGAAAAGTTTTGTCACCGATCGCTGGACCGAGCTCAGCGTGACAGTAAAATGTAAACAAAAGCACGCCGGTATACCTGGTTAAAACACGACGAGATGTGTTCACCTCTGGCTGATGTGAAGTCAAGTGACCCGTAAAATGTAAACAATAGCGACTGCTACATATAGTTTATATAGATAAACTAAAAATGCAATAATTTAATAACTGTACGTTTGATCGATCTGAAATTGTGATACGATGCATTGTTAGGTGACACGAGCCTATGTGTCAAATTTCAGCTCGATGGCATCACGGTAAGTGGGGCATTTTTGACTTTTGTGTTTCCGTCCGACGACGAACGACAGAGAGAGACGCCGGTGAAGTTAATATAAGGGATTAAAAAAAAACCAACGTAAAAACAAAGTTTTTGACTATAAATCCCTTATATATGAGACATAACTAAAAGTATTTACAAATATTTACAGACGGAATCTGTCTTAACTCAACTTTGCTTCATAACCCTGAGGGGGGAGGGGAAAAGTCTGGTCACCGATCGCTTGACCGAGCTCAGCGTGACACGTAAAATGTAAACAAAAGCACGCCGTTACTTCGATGGGTCGCGTCAACGCGTCAACTCAAACTCTCACGTGGCAAAAAAAAACAATAAACCGTGAATTTGAATTACATACGTTATATAAGGATAAACTAAAAATGCATTAATTTAATTACGGTACGTTCGATCGATCTGAAATTTGGATACGATGCATTGTAAGGTGAGACGGGTCCGTGTGTCAAATTTCAGCTCGATCGGATCACGGGAAGTGGGTCATTTTGTACTTTTGTTATTCCACCTGCCCAAGACAGACAGACAGAGAGAGATGACGACAGAACGACAGAGAGACAGAGAGACAGAGAGAGAAGGCGGTGAAGTTAATATAAGGGATTTAAAAAGAAACGGTTCCTGACTGAGTCCAAGGTCTACCTCAGGTTTGGTCACGCGCTGCTGACGCCGTAAGCGGACAGCTTTGTAGTTTCGAGGCACAAACTTATCAATATAAAAGACCTGTTATTTGCTGAACCGGTTAAAGCTGGTGTTGTGCTGCCTGGCTATTTGAACATAACCGAGGTCTTGTTAACCACACAGGTCCATCAATAATTCCCTTATGTTGAGATTGTTCTTTCTTTTCTTCAAGTTTAGCTCGCAAGCCGGCACCACATAAATATATGGTCGTTGTTCTGGGCCAGTGTTGACGCAGAGCAAACAACGGACCGGGCCAACGACCTGGTCCTGGTTGAGTGAAGTGAGTCGGTTTTGTAAAGACGACCACCCGAACCCCCCCCTCTCCCTTGTTTTTGAGGTAAGGTTACCTACGGCATCTGCTTCCTGTTTTGAAGTACACGTTTTCTTATAGTCAGCTTGGGTTACGTCACTTGTTCTTATAGTCAGCTTGGGTTACGTCATGTAAAGCATGACGCCAATTGCTTATGGTCTTCAATTCTGCTTTCTTACTTCACGTCTTGCATTTCTTTATGTTTCTTTCTGAAATGTACGGATATAGTGGCGGAACCCCCTTCCGGGAATGGAACGAGAGAGGAGCCATATATAGAGAAATAGAGAGAGAGGGGGAGAAAAATAGAGAGACATCAGACGTAGTAAACACAAAAGTTGAAGATCTACTGGATACATTGAACATTTGGTGCACCACAACTGTAAACATTTTGGGCACCACAACTGTCAAAATCTGGTGCACCACCACTGTCAAAATTTGGTGCACCACTATTGTCAACATTTAGGGCACCACCAGTGTCAACATTTAGGGCACCACCACTGTCAAAATCTGGTGACCACCACTGTCAAAATTTGGTGCACCACCACTGTCGACATTTGGGGCATCACCAGTGTCAACATTTGGGGCACCACCACTGTCAAAATTTGGTGCACCACCACCTTTAACATTTGGGGCACCCGCAGTGTCAACATTTGGGGCACCACCACTGTCATCATTTGGGGCACCACCAGTGTCAACATTTGGGGCACAACCACTGTCAAAATTTGGTGCACCACCACTGTCAAAATTTGATGCACCACCACTGTCAAAATTTGGTGCACCACCACTGTCAAAATTTGGGGCACCACCACTGTCAAAATTTGGGGCACCACCACTGTCAACATTTGGGGCACCACCAGTGTCAACATTTGGGGCACCACCACTGTCAAAATTGTGGGCACCACCAGTGTCAACATTTGGGGCACCACCAATGTCAACATTTGGGGCACCACCAATGTCAAAATTGTGGGCACCACCAGTGTCAACATTTGGGGCACCACCAGTGTCAACATTTGGGCATCACCACTGTCAAAATTTGGGGCATCACCACTGTCAACATTTGGGGCACCACCAGTGTCAACATTTGGGACATCACCACTGTCAAAATTTGGGACACCACAACTGTCAAAATTTGGGGAACCACCACTGTCAAAATTTGGGGCACCACCAGTGTCAACATTTAGGGCACCACCACTGTCAAAATCTGGTGCACCACCACTGTCAAAATTTGGTGCACCCCCACTGTCAACATTTGGGGCACCACCAGTGTCAACATTTGGGGCACCTACACTGTCAAAATTTGGTGCACCACCACTGTCAACATTTGGGGCACCACCAGTGTCAACATTTGGGGCACCACCAGTGTCAACATTTGGGCATCACCACTGTCAAAATTTGGGGCATCACCACTGTCAACATTTGGGGCACCACCAGTGTCAACATTTGGGACATCCCCACTGTCAAAATTTGGGACACCACAACTGTCAAAATTTGGGGAACCACCACTGTCAAAATTTGGGGCACCACCAGTGTCAACATTTAGGGCACCACCACTGTCAAAATCTGGTGCACCACCACTGTCAAAATTTGGTGCACCCCCACTGTCAACATTTGGGGCACCACCAGTGTCAACATTTGGGGCACCTACACTGTCAAAATTTGGTGCACCACCACTGTCAACATTTGGGGCACCACCAGTGTCAACATTTGGGGCACAACCACTGTCAACATTTGGGGCACCACCAGTGTCAACATTTGGGGCACCACCACTGTCAACATTTGGGGGACCACCACTGTCAAAATTTGGTGCACCACCACTGTCAAAATTTGGTGCACCACCACTGTCAAAATTTGGTGCACCACCACTGTCAAAATTTGGTGCACCACCACTGTCAAAATTGTGGGCACCACCACTGTCAAAATTTGGTGCACCACCACTGTCAAAATTTGGTGCACCACCACTGTCAAAATTTGGTGCACCACCACTGTCAAAATTTGGTGCACCACCACTGTCAACATTTGGGGCACCACCAGTGTCAACATTTGGGGCACCACCAGTGTCAACATTTGGGGCATCACCAATGTCAACATTTGGGGCACCACCAGTGTCAACATTTGGTGCACAACCAGTGTCAACATTTAGGGCACCACCAGTGTCAACATTTGGTGCACCACCACTGTCAACATTTGATGTACCACCAGTGTCAATATTTGGTGCACCACCACTGTCAACATGTGATGTACCACCAGTGTCAACATTTGATGTACCACCAGTGTCAACATTTGGGGCACCACCAATGTCAACATTTGGGGCACCACCAGTGTCAACATTTGGTGCACCACCACTGTCAACATTTGGTGCACCACCACTGTCAACATTTGATGTACCACCAGTGTCATCATTTGGTGCACCACCACTGTCAACATTTGATGTACCACCAGTGTCAGCATTTGATGTACCACCAGTGTCAACAATTGATGTACCACCAGTGTCAACATTTGGTGCACCACCACTGTCAACATTTGATGTACCACCAGTGTCAATATTTGGTGCACCACCACTGTCAACATGTGATGTACCACCAGTGTCAACATTTGATGTACCACCAGTGTCAACATTTGGGGCACCACCAATGTCAACATTTGGGGCACCACCAGTGTCAACATTTGGTGCACCACCACTGTCAACATTTGGTGCACCACCACTGTCAACATTTGATGTACCACCAGTGTCATCATTTGGTGCACCACCACTGTCAACATTTGATGTACCTCCAGTGTCAGCATTTGATGTACCACCAGTGTCAACAATTGATGTACCACCAGTGTCAACATTTGGTGCACCACCACTGTCAACATTTGATGTACCACCAGTGTCAACATTTGATGTACCACCAGTGTCAACATTTGATGTACCACCAGTGTCAACATTTGATGTACCACCAGTGTCAACATTTGATGTACCACCAGTGTCAACATTTGATGTACCACCAGTTTCAACATTTGATGTACCACCAGTGTCAACATTTGATGTACCACCAGTGTCAACATTTGATGTACCACCACTGTCAACATTTAGGGTACCACCAGTGTCAACATTTGATGTACCACCAGTGTCAACATTTGGTGCACCACCACTGTCAACATTTGATGTACCACCAGTGTCAACATTTGATGTACCAACAGTTTCAACATTTGATGTACCACCTGTGTCAACATTTGATGTACCACCAGTGTCAACATTTGATGTACCACCAGTGTCAACATTTGATGTAGCACCAGTGTCAACATTTGATGTACCACCAGTGTCAACATTTGATGTACCACCAATGTCAACATTTGATGTACCACCAGTGTCAACATTTGATGTACCACCAGTGTCAACATTTGATGTACCACCAGTGTCAACATTTGATGTACCACCAGTATCAACATTTGATGTACCACCAGTGTCAATATTTGATGTACCACCAGTGTCAACATTTGATGTACCACCACTGTCAACATTTGGGGTACCCTCACTGTCAACATTTTGGACATCACCACTGTCAACATTTTGGACATCACCACTGTCAACATTTTGGACATCACCACTGTCAACATTTTGGACATCACCACTGTCAACATTTTGGACATCACCACTGTCAACATTTTGGACATCACCACTGTCAACATTTTGGACATCACCACTGTCAACATTTTGGACATCACCACTGTCAACATTTTGGACATCACCACTGTCAAAATTTTGGACATCACCAATGTCAACATTTTGGACATCACCACTGTCAACATTTTGGACATCACCACTGTCAACATTCTGGACATCACTACTGTCAACATTTGATGTACCACCAGTTTCAACATTTGATGTACCACCAGTGTCAACATTTGATGTACCACCAGTGTCAACATTTGATGTACCACCACTGTCAACATTTAGGGTACCACCAGTGTCAACATTTGATGTACCACCAGTGTCAACATTTGGTGCACCACCACTGTCAACATTTGATGTACCACCAGTGTCAACATTTGATGTACCAACAGTTTCAACATTTGATGTACCACCTGTGTCAACATTTGATGTACCACCAGTGTCAACATTTGATGTACCACCAGTGTCAACATTTGATGTAGCACCAGTGTCAACATTTGATGTACCACCAGTGTCAACATTTGATGTACCACCAATGTCAACATTTGATGTACCACCAGTGTCAACATTTGATGTACCACCAGTGTCAACATTTGATGTACCACCAGTGTCAACATTTGATGTACCACCAGTATCAACATTTGATGTACCACCAGTGTCAATATTTGATGTACCACCAGTGTCAACATTTGATGTACCACCACTGTCAACATTTGGGGTACCCTCACTGTCAACATTTTGGACATCACCACTGTCAACATTTTGGACATCACCACTGTCAACATTTTGGACATCACCACTGTCAACATTTTGGACATCACCACTGTCAACATTTTGGACATCACCACTGTCAACATTTTGGACATCACCACTGTCAACATTTTGGACATCACCACTGTCAACATTTTGGACATCACCACTGTCAACATTTTGGACATCACCACTGTCAAAATTTTGGACATCACCAATGTCAACATTTTGGACATCACCACTGTCAACATTTTGGACATCACCACTGTCAACATTCTGGACATCACTACTGTCAACATTTGATGTACCACCAATGTCAACATTTGGTCACCCGTCAGAAGGAAACTGCTCGAATTCTCTGTTAGACTTTAACGTCAAACCCTGGCCAGTTGAATCTGACCATTCGGAGCCACATACGACAAAACAACAAATATTGATGGTAGGTCTATGTTGATGGTAGGTCTATGTTGATGGTAGGTCTATGTTGATGGTAGTTCTATGTTGATGGTAGGTCTATGTTGATGGTAGGTCTATGTTGATGGTAGGTCTATGTTGATGGTAGGTCTATGTTGATGGTAGGTCTATGTTGATGGTAGGTCTATGTTGCTGGTAGGTCTATGTTGATGGTAGGTCTATGTTGATGGTAGGTCTATGTTGATGGTAGTTCTATGTTGATGGTAGGTCTATGTTGATGGTAGGTCTATGTTGATGGCAGGTCTATGTTGATGGTAGGTCTATGTTGATGGTAGTTCTTTGTTGATGGCTAATTGATTATAGACTGAACTGATTATTGATGTGCAAATAACGTGTTTTTGTTTGGGCGTAGAGATCTTAACTCGAGATAAGCCTACGTTAGTGACGTCACATCTACAAGGACAGGGGTCAGTAAACTAAGGATCTGCCCGGCCCACGGCTCAGTTGATCCGAACAAGAATTTACAAGACATCAATAGACTCAAGAAGGTTATTTAGTATTCTCTGTGTTTTGAATGTGTTGACGCACCATTGTGTGCTGACGCACCATTGTGTATTGACGCACCATTGTGTGCTGACGCACCATTGTGTGCTGACGCACCATTGCGTGCTGACGCACCATTGTGTGCTGGCGCACCATTGTGTGCTGACGCACCATTGCGTGCTGACGCACCATTGCGTGCTGACGCACCGTTGTCAGTAATATCTGGTGTCTTGACAATCATTAGATCTTAAATGAAAACTGTCATTCAAACCTCCCTCAGTAAACATGACAGGAGGCTAGTGCCCTAATTATTGATAACAGCTCTTACTGCCCTCCTCCTGCCCCCACTGCCCTCCTCCTGCCCCCTCCCTTATTGTGTGTGTGTCCATAAAGCAATTCTCGTGTTATTTTTGTACGTGAATAAATCATGGATTCATCTTTCTAACGAGGCCGAGGTACACATGCACTGCAAAGAACGAGGTGCGAACGAGGGTCAACTTTAAAGGGTCTAGTCAACTAGTCAAACTGGCCTGACTGACTAAACAGGTAAGTCTCCACTTAGGGTGCATGTTGGTCGGGGTGCCGTCAGGTGAAAAGACAGCGGCGTTACATGTGGTATAAAATCATTCATTCCTTTGAGATCCTTGATAATATTTTTTAAAAATGATGACAAAGAGAAAGGATCTTTAACAAAACTGAACCCACACACAGCCACACATAGACACACATAGACACACGTAGACACACATAGACACACATAGACACACTCACCCTCCTCACAAACTGCCACACATAGACACACTCACCCTCCTCACACACAGTCACACAAACGAACCCAACCTCACCCACTAACAACACCCACACTTGCCACATCACAGACATAGACACATAGTTGTGTGTGAAACAATACACTCATTTAAGATGTAGAAGAAGCATAAGAACAACATTTACCCTCAAGCTAATAGGTAATGAAATCTATAATTACCCTTAAATATTTAACAAAATTAATATCCAAGGGGAAGTAATTGCTTGAAGAAGGGGAGATAGCTAAGGTCCAGCTGTTACAGGCGTGTTTATATTCAATCAATTTCCTGATCACAACGACCGACTTTATGAGGACTGGAGCTTTGCCTGGGACCTCCCTCCCCTCACACACCCTCCCCCCACACACATATACCTCACACACCCTCCCCCACACACATATACACCTCACACACCTCCCCCACACACATATGTACCTCACACACCTCCCCCCACACACACAACAGGCCTGAGATTTAAATCTTGCCCATCCCCGCCTCCCACCAAGTGTTTCCAAATGCCATTACAACTTCCCGATGAGTCACGGAATGACATAAATGATATTTGACATCTATACCATAATGACTTAGATTAACTAGTACTTATACGTTCTTGTTCTAATGGTTAACATTTTTACGTTGTCATTTCGAATATATTAACTGTTTTGTTTGTTTGTTTTTGGTTTTAATTTTTAATATATATTTTTTTTAAAATTGTCAACATGTTACGGATATTTTGCTAGTAGATGGTTATTTTCTTTGCGAAGTGATGTCACTATTGGGCTCAGCATAAGGTAACATCAACAAACAAGACCTCAGCCCTTCAGGTGACAACAAACCAGACACTAGCCCAAAAACAAATCAACGTATAGACACAGTAATGTAGGCGTGTAAACGTATAATATTTCGGTACCGACGGTTAGCTATAAAAGATGCCCCTTTTATACCGAAGATTATTGAGTCATACATATTTTATTTATAGTTTTGCATTTTAAAAAATAGTTTTACATGTTGATAAAGTGTTGGTTTTCCTGGTTTCTTCAGGCAACCCATTTCACGCCCCGAATTCCGGACGTGAAGAACGCGAATTTGATGTTTGTTCTTGCATTCGGAATAAGAAAAGTGTTTTTATCCTATTTCTATCAGTGGGTTGTATTTAAGTTATCTTTGTGTTGCGTTTCCAAGAATGAATTAATTGCCTTATATATTATTACTACTTTGCACTTTGTTCTTCTATCCTCTTGAATATCTAGGTTTAATGATCTAACTAATGGTGTTATTCTTGTCAGTTTTGAATATTCTCCAGTAATGAATCTTGCATCTGTTTTATTGAAGTGCTTTTAGCTCATCTATGTTTTCTCTGGTGTGTAAATGTGCCACAAGGCGACGATCATCTCTGTTTTCTCTGGTATGTAAATGTGCCACAAGACGACGATCATCTCTGTTTTCTCTGGTATGTAAATGTGCCACAACACGACGATCATCTCTGTTTTCTCTGGTATGTAAATGTGCCACAAGGGCGATCATCCAACCCGGAAGTCTGACGACAGCCATCATCTGCTGCTGTACGCACGTGCGGTAATTGTGAAATAGAACAGGGTTCTCAAATTGGAGTATTATGAACACAACTCTGGTCTACGGGCCCATATTTAGAGCAGGAGGGTGACCATTATTCTGTCACGGGTTTCTCCAGCCATGAAGGTTAATTTGAGAATCAGTTGACTGTTGTTGTACTTGATATCACGCTACCACAGGAGATGATCCACCCCCCCCCCAACGAGCCCTTGAATTACGCCCGTGTCTAAGGCTGTAACTTATGTTCAACCACCCGTAGCCGTTAGTGTCTGTAACAGTACTACACCTACTGTGGCACAGAGTTAGTTTCATTGGTTTAAGTAGGTCAGGTGTGACCAATCGTGACCAGTCGTGCACCCCAGGGGCGCTGCCTCTGCCCCCCCCCTATTCAAACTCAACTTGCAGACGCCACTGACTAAATACTAAACTTTAAATAATTCACCTGCAGAGCTGAAAAAGAGAAAAGAGTTGAATGCTGAGATCTGATGTTCAGTGGTTCTGTATCTCTTCAAACTGACCCCCATTCCCCAGTTTACTAAAACATCCGATGGTATTTGAGTTGCTTCAGATCTTATACATCTTGTCACCGTCGTAACTAAACGGGGTCGGGTTGTCCCTATCTGGCGTAGCTAAGAGGGGTCGGGTTGTCCCTATCTGGCGTAGCTAAGAGGGGTCGGGTTGTCCCTATCTGGCGTAGCTAGAGGGGCTAAGAGGGGTCGGGTTGTCCCTATCTGGCGTAGCTAAGAGGGGTGGGTCGCCCCTATCTAGCGTAGCTAAGAGGGGTGGGTCGCCCCTATCTGGCGTAGCTAAGAGGGGTGGGTCGCCCCTATCTGGCGTAGCTAAGAGGGGTGGGTCGCCCCTATCTGGCGTAGCTAAGAGGGGTGGGTCGCCCCTATCTGGCGTAGCTAAGAGGGGTGGGTCGCCCCTATCTGGCGTAGCTAAGAGGGGTGGGTCGCCCCTATCTGGCGTAGCTAAGAGGATGTCACACACGCCCACCCCCACATGTCATTCAATAACATCACAGGTTATCTTGCAGGCTAAGATTAGAACTAACCAATAGCCGATATCCCTAGAGATACCATTCTCAAACACTGGCAGAAGGACATAAATCTAAACTTTGTTGTGTCGACACACATCGTGAGAGCCACTGTATTTATTTGTATTTCCAAATGTGGATCGATTGCTGACCGAAATTCTATGATTGGCCTGACCTGGTATTCTAGTGCCGTTACGCGATTTACGCCAAGGTCATCCTTTACAACCCGTGGTCAAGGTCATCCTTTACAACCAGTGCCAGATACAACAACCAAGTGTCAACATTAGGACACAGTATCAACATTAGGACACAGTATCAACATTAGGACACAGTATCAACATTAGGACACAGTATCAACATTAGGACACAGTATCAACATTAGGACACAGTATCAACATTAGGACACAGTATCAACATTAGGACACAGTATCAACATTAGGACACAGTATCAACATTAGGACACAGTATCAACATTAGGACACAGTATCAACATTAGGACACAGTATCAACATTAGGACACAGTATCAACATTAGGACACAGTATCAACATTAGGACACAGTATCAACATTAGGACACAGTATCAACATTAGGACACAGTATCAACATTAGGACACAGTATCAACATTAGGACACAGTATCAACATTAGGACACAGTATCAACATCTGCAGTGTTAAACATCACCAATAATCTACACGTTATAAACATATGTAAATAATTTAAACAGAACAGCTGTATATATAAATAAGTCAAACAGAACAGCTGTATATAAATAAGTCAAACAGAACAGCTGTATATAAAAAATTCAAACAGAACAGCTGTATATAAATAATTCAAACAGAACACATGTATAAAAATAATTCAAACAGAACAGCTGTAGATAAATACTTCAAACAGAACAGCAGTATATAAATAATTCAAACATGAGTGTTAGAGATTAATGGGTGAGTTTTAGAGAAGTAGTCTTCAAACAGCGGCTCGCAGGCCGGTTCCAGACAGCGGTTTTGGTTGACTATTTCCCGCGCAAAATATCCGGTATTGCATCTTAAAATTATTGGTGAAAACAGAATTATTCAACACCCCGCCCTGGTTGTACACCCTTTAAGTCCTGGTTGTACGCCCTTTAAGTCCTGGTTGTACTCCCTATAAGTCCTGGTTGTACTCCCTATAAGTCCTGGTTGTACTCCCTATAAGTCCTGGTTGTACTCCCTATAAGTCCTGGTTGTACTCCCTATAAGTCCTGGTTGTACTCCCTATAAGTCCTGGTTGTACTCCCTATAAGTCCTGGTTGTACTCCCTATAAGTCCTGGTTGTACTCCCTATAAGTCCTGGTTGTACTCCCTTTAAGTCCTGGTTGTACTCCCTATAAGTCCTGGTTGTACTCCCTATAAGTCCTGGTTGTACTCCCTATAAGTCCTGGTTGTACTCCCTTTAAGTCCTGGTTGTACTCCCTATAAGTCCTGGTTGTACTCCCTATAAGTCCTGGTTGTACTCCCTATAAGTCCTGGTTGTACTCCCTATAAGTCCTGGTTGTACTCCCTTTAAGTCCTGGTTGTACTCCCTATAAGTCCTGGTTGTACTCCCTATAAGTCCTGGTTGTACTCCCTATAAGTCCTGGTTGTACTCCCTATAAGTCCTGGTTGTACTCCCTATAAGTCCTGGTTGTACTCCCTATAAGTCCTGGTTGTACTCCCTATAAGTCCTGGTTGTACTCCCTATAAGTCCTGGTTGTACTCCCTATAAGTCCTGGTTGTACTCCCTATAAGTCCTGGTTGTACTCCCTATAAGTCCTGGTTGTACTCCCTATAAGTCCTGGTTGTACTCCCTTTAAGTCCTGGTTGTACTCCCTATAAGTCCTGGTTGTACTCCCTATAAGTCCTGGTTGTACTCCCTATAAGTCCTGGTTGTACGCCCTTTAAGTCCTGGTTGTACGCCCTATGTCCTGGTTGTACGCCCTTTAAGTCCTGGTTGTACTCCCTTTAAGTCCTGGTTGTACGCCCTTTAAGTCCTGGTTGTACGCCCTATGTCCTGGTTGTACGCCCTTAAAGTCCTGGTTGTACGCCCTGGTAGTACGCCCTGGAAGTACCTCTGGTAGTACGCCCCGGTAGTACGCACTTGTAGTGCGCCCTTTTCGAAACTGAGACACGTCGACAACAGGTTGAGAAGCTTTGGTTGGTGAACTTTCGGAACAGATTTTATGATAACTATAAACTTTGATTATAGCAGAGCAACACAAGGGTTGGAAAGTATAGTTAAAAGAGTGTAGTTAGAAAAGTATAGTTAAAAGAGTGTAGTTAGGAAAGCATAGTAAGGAAATTATAGTTTGGAAATTATGTTTGGGCAAGTATTGTTAGGGAAGTATAGTTGGGCCAGTATATAGCCTATAACAGGGTAGGTTCCCAACCTTTTGCGGGTGGCGACCCCTTTTTATAAATACACCTGAACTGTACACCCACACGCAATTGAAAAACGCATTTTTAGTAGTGTTTTGGTGAACTTTCGGAACAGATTTTATGATAACTATAAACTTTGATTATAGCAGAGCAACACAAGGGTTGGAAAGTATAGTTAAAAGAGTGTAGTTAGAAAAGTATAGTTAAAAGAGTGTAGTTAGGAAAGTATAGTTAAAAGAGTGTAGTTAGAAAATTATAGTTAAAAGAGTGTAGTTAGAAAAGTATAGTTAAAAGAGTGTAGTTAGGAAAGTATAGTTAAAAGAGTGTAGTTAGAAAAGTATAGTTAAAAGAGTGTAGTTAGAAAAGTATAGTTAAAAGAGTGTAGTTAGAAAAGTATAGTTAAAAGAGTGTAGTTAGGAAAGTATAGTTAAAAGAGTGTAGTTAGAAAAGTATAGTTAAAAGAGTGTAGTTAGGAAAGTATAGTTAAAAGAGTGTAGTTAGAAAAGTATAGTTAAAAGAGTGTAGTTAGGAAAGTATAGTTAGGAAAGCATAGTAAGGAAATTATAGTTTGGAAATTATGTTTGGGCAAGTATTGTTAGGGAAGTATAGTTGGGCCAGTATATAGCCTATAACAGGGTAGGTTCCCAACCTTTTGCGGGTGGCGACCCCTTTTTATAAATACACCTGAACTGTACACCCACACGCAATTGAAAAACGCATTTTTAGTAGTGTTTTTTTTAAATAGTTTTTTAAGTGTAATTTTTTTTCGATTATTGTATGTTAAATAACTGGATGTGTATGATACGTACTGGATGTGAATGATACATACTGGATGTGAATGATACATACTGGATGTGAATGATACGTACTGGATGTGAATGAAACATACTGGATGTGAATGATACATACTGGATGTGAATGATACATACTGGATATGAATGATACATACTGGATGTGAATGATACATATACTGGATGTGAATGATACATACTGGATATGAATGATACATAGTGGATGTGAATGATACATATACTGGATGTGAATGATACATACTGGATGTGAATGATACATACTGGATGTGAATGATACATACTGGATGTGAATGATACATACTGGATGTGAATGATACATATACTGGATGTGAATGATACATACTGGATGTGAATGATACATATACTGGAGGTGAATGATACATACTGGATGTGAATGATACATACTGGATGTGAATGATACATACTGGATGTGAATGATACACACTGGATGTGAATGATACATACTGGATGTGAATGATACATACTGAATGTGAATGATACATACTGGATGTGAATGATACATACTGGATGTGAATGATACATACTGGATGTGAATGATACATACTGGATGTGAATGATACATACTGGATGTGAATGATACATATACTGGATGTGAATGATACATACTGGATATGAATGATACATACTGGATGTGAATGATACATATACTGGATGTGAATGATACATACTGGATGTGAATGATACATACTGGATGTGAATGATACATACTGGATGTGAATGACACATACTGGATGTGAATGATACATACTGGATGTGAATGATACATACTGGATGTGAATGATACATACTGGATGTGAATGATACATACTGGATGTGAATGATACATACTGGATGTGAATGATACATACTGGATGTGAATGATACATACTGGATGTGAATGATACATACTGGATGTGAATGATACATACTGGATGTGAATGATACATACTGGATGTGAATGATACATACTGGATGTGAATGATACATACTGGATGTGAATGATACATACTGGATGTGAATGATACATACTGGATGTGAATGATACATACTGGATGTGAATGATACATACTGGATGTGAATGATACATACTGGATGTCAATGATACATACTGGATGTCAATGATACATACTGGATGTGAATGATACATACTGGATGTCAATGATACATACTGGATGTGAATGATACATACTGGATGTGAATGATACATACTGGATGTGAATGATACATACTGGATGTCAATGATACATACTGGATGTCAATGATACATACTGGATGTCAATGATACATACTGGATGTCAATGATACATACTGGATGTCAATGATACATACTGGATGTGAATGATACATACTGGATGTCAATGATACATACTGGATGTCAATGATACATACTGGATGTCAATGATACATACTGGATGTGAATGATACATACTGGATGTGAATGATACATACTGGATGTCAATGATACATACTGGATGTCAATGATACATACTGGATGTCAATGATACATACTGGATGTCAATGATACATACTGGATGTGAATGATACATACTGGATGTCAATGACACATACTGGATGTCAATGATACATACTGGATGTCAATGACACATACTGGATGTCAATGACACATACTGGATGTCAATGATACATACTGGATGTCAATGATACATACTGGATGTGAATGATACATACTGGATGTCAATGATACATACTGGATGTGAATGATACATACTGGATGTGAATGATACATACTGGATGTGAATGATACATACTGGATGTCAATGATACATACTGGATGTCAATGATACATACTGGATGTCAATGATACATACTGGATGTCAATGATACATACTGGATGTCAATGATACATACTGGATGTCAATTCGATGTGCAGAGGAATCATTCCACAAATACAGAATACATTGTATCAAAATATTTTCTGTTGAAATTTATAATTTGGCGACCCCCCCAAAACGCGACCCCTTACAATCCCTTCGCGACCCCTCTAGTATTTTAAGGCAATGTGTTTATTGTTGATGACGTACGTTACACAAGCGGGTGGTTGAACCACGGATTGAATACAAAAACAAAACAATAAACACTCCCTAAAACAGTAAGTTAACCAGCAACTCTGGTTTTGTTTGTCTGACTGTTACCTGACTGTTATCTTACTGTTACCTGACTGTTACCTGCAAGATGACAGGGAATCCTATTACATAAACAAGGTGAGGTGGCAAGATAACGAACGTTTCCGAAAACAAAATGAAAATATGTTTAGGTACGTTTTCTGCTACCAAAGTTCTTGCACGTACCAGGCGACCAAAACACTTAACATCTGCCAAAACTCAGCGCGAAAACACGAGAAAGTTCTGGCCTGTACAGCGTTGATCGGGGGTTTGACCTCAGGCATTTGATAGACGTTGATAGGCCAATGGTCATAGTGTTGATAGACGTTGATAGGCCAATGGTCATAGTGTTGATAGACGTTGATAGGCCAATGGTGATAGTGTTGATAGACTTTGATAGTCCAATGGTCTTAGTGGTGATAGACGTTGATAGGCCAATGGTCATAGTGTTGATAGACGTTGATAGGCCAATGGTCATTGTTGATAGACGTTGATAGGCCAATGGTCATTGTTGATAGACGTTGATAGGCCAATGGTCATAGTGTTGATAGACGTTGATAGTCCAATGGTCATAGTGTTGATAGACGTTGATAGGCCAATGGTTATAGTGTTGATAGACGTTGATAGGCCAATGGTCATAGTGTTGATAGACGTTGATAGTCCAATGGTCATTGTTGATAGACGTTGATAGGCCAATGGTCATTGTTGATAGACGTTGATAGGCCAATGGTCATTGTTGATAGACGTTGATAGGCCAATGGTCATAGTGTTGATAGACGTTGATAGGCCAATGGTCATAGTGTTGATAGACGTTGATAGGCCAATGGTCATAGTGTTGATAGACGTTGATAGGCCAATGGTCATAGTGTTGATAGACGTTGATAGGCCAATGGTCATAGTGTTGATAGACGTTGATAGGCCAATGGTCATTGTTGATAGACGTTGATAGGCCAATGGTCATTGTGTTGATAGACGTTGATAGGCCAATGGTCATTGTTGATAGACGTTGATAGGCCAATGGTCATTGTTGATAGACGTTGATAGTCCAATGGTCATAGTGTTGATAGACGTTGATAGGCCAATGGTCATTGTTGATAGACGTTGATAGGCCAATGGTCATAGTGTTGATAGACTTTGATAGGCCAATGGTCATAGTGTTGATAGACGTTGATAGGCCAATGGTCATAGTGTTGATAGACGTTGATAGGCCAATGGTCATTGTTGATAGACGTTGATAGGCCAATGGTCATTGTTGATAGACGTTGATAGGCCAATGGTCATAGTGTTGATAGACGTTGATAGTCCAATGGTCATTGTTGATAGACGTTGATAGGCCAATGGTCATAGTGTTGATAGACGTTGATAGGCCAATGGTCATTGTTGATAGACGTTGATAGGCCAATGGTCATAGTGTTGATAGACGTTGATAGGCCAATGGTCATAGTGTTGATAGATGCTGATAAGGCAATCCTTTAAGTACCTTGCCGTATATAAACTCGGTCTATATCTCGTTCGTTCATTAGCCGACCCCCCCCCCTCGTCTTTTGGAAGAGAATAAAATAAAAAGTGTTTAACCCGCTTGTAAGCCGATCCAAAAAAATAATAGGACCGCGTAAACAAAATGGTATACATTTTATTTTAAACTACAAGCTAAATTATTATTCTTTACTTTCGTTTAGTTTAGCTTGAAGTTGAAGAACAAAGAGATTTGAATAACAGAGAAGATGGATGTCATTATATAGCATTCGCTAGAGGGCTTTTTATTGTATTAAAGCGAAGAGAAAATGTTTCTATATTTCATTTTAATACAGTCAGTATATAACAACATCAAATGTTTCTATATTTCATTTTAATACAGTCAGTATATAACAACATCAAATGTTTCTATATTTCATTTTAATACAGTCAGTATATAACAACATCAAATGTTTCTATATTTCATTTTAATACAGTCAGTATATAACAGCATCAAATGTTTCTATATTTCATTTTAATACAGTCCGTATATAACAACATCAAATGTTTCTATATTTCATTTTAATACAGTCAGTATATAACAACATCAAATGTTTCTATATTTCATTTTAATACAGTCAGTATATAACAACATCAAATGTTTCTATATTTCATTTTAATACAGTCAGTATATAACAACATCAAATGTTTCTATATTTCATTTTAATACAGTCAGTATATAACAACATCAAATGTTTCTATATTTCATTTTAATACAGTCAGTATATAACAACATCAAATGTTTCATCAATGACCTCTGACCTATGAGCTATGACCCGCCCGTAAGCCGACCCCCACCCCAACCTTTTCCCCGAGATTTTGTCCAAAAAAAGTCGGCTTTAGAACGAGTATATACGGTAATAGATATCTACACACTTATGCCAAGTTGTAAATTTATATATTGGATGCCGAGGGCTGTTTCAAGTCGAATCATGCAAAGATTTGTGTTATGCTAACACGATTCTTGACTGTCAATGTTGTCACCCAAGGTTCACTCAACACGATTCTTGACTGTCAATGTTGTCATCCAAGGTTCACTTCAATACGATTCTTGATTGTCAATGTTGTCATCCAAGGTTCACTTCAACACGATTCTTGATTGTCAATGTTGTCATCCAAGGTTCACTTCAACACGATTCTTGACTGTCAATGTTGGCATCCAATGTTCACTTCAACACGATTCTTGACTGTCAATGTTGTCACCCAAGGTTCACTTCAATATTAGCGATGATCGATCAGCTGCTATCTTTTTGTTTATTTAAACATCCGGGTATGTCGCTCTCCTACATCTAGAGTTTATTAATGCCAGTAATATGTTCAAACATAAAGATATTCATCTAGAAGCATCTGTGAGTGATTACCAGCACGTAGGCATCATGAACAGTTCATATAATCAGAATGTACACATTATAACAAGTTCATTACCAGCATTTACACATTATATTATACACTTCCTATACACAGAACGTTCGTGTCATGCTACAGCTACTGATAAGTCACACTTGACTACGTCATCTATTGATATGTACATATTAAGACTTCGTCGAATATTGATATGTACATATTAGACTGCGTCATGTAGCTAGCATTAAACTAAATATATTTAAAAAATCTAATTGATATTTAAAATTACAAGTTCAAGGTTATATCGGGGCCAAGTAAGGTAACAATAAACGTATTCATTCACACGTGCAAACATTGGGAACAAAATTTGTCTTGCTTAAGATGCGTAAAATCCAACGTTACAGTTTCATATTGCTGACTTGCCCAAGTGACAGTTTCATATTGCTGACTTGCCAAAGTGACAGTTTCATATTGCTGACTTGCCAAAGTGACAGTTTCATATTGATGACTTGCCAAAGTGACATTTTCATATTGCTGACTTGCCAAAGTGACAGTTTCATATTGCTGACTTGTCAAAGTGACAGTTTCATATTGCTGACTTGCCAAAGTGACAGTTTCATATTGCTGACTTACCAACGTGACAGTTTCATATTGCTGACTTGCCAAAGTGACAGTTTCATATTGCTGACTGTCCAAAGTGACAGTTTCATATTGCTGACTTGCCAAAGTGATAGTTTCATATTGCTGACTTGCCAACGTGACAGTTTCATATTGCTGACTTGCCAAAGTGACAGTTTCATATTACTGACTTGCCAAAGTGACAGTTTCATATTGCTGACTTGCCAAAGTGGCAGTTTCATATTGCTGACTTGCTAAAGTGACAGTTTCAAATTGAGTCTTGCCAAATTGACAGTTTCATATTGCTGACTGTCCAAAGTGACAGTTTCATATTGCTGACTGTCCAAAGTGACAGTTTCATATTGCTGACTTGTCAAAGTGGCAGTTTCATATTGCTGACTTGCCAAAGTGACAGTTTCAAATTGAGACTTGCCAAATTGACAGTTTCATATTGCTGACTGTCCAAAGTGACAGTTTCATATTGCTGACTGTCCAAAGTGACAGTTTCATATTGCTGACTTGCCAAGTATCGACAAATTCACCTTATCGATACCAATGGTGATTCCTGGCATCGATTCCAGACGAAGACTTCCCTCCCATGAGTACGAGAAGAGTGTATCACGTGATTAACTGTGTCAATATTGGTCCAAGCTTTGATAAAATAAAGGACAGCTCAATGTGTGTCAATACAGATGTTATCAATCGACGCAGTAACAGTTCACAAATATCCTGTTTATCGCCCCTGTCTGAGTGGTTCTCAAGCTTACGTCTTGTGACCCCGCAATCCGGTCACCACTAGAGTGAAAATTTACTGTCACCTGACGGATCACTGTCTCGTCTGTCTTCAAGAGAAAGTCATTATAGATGTGCGTCAAGTGGTTTACCATAGATAAAGTCCACGTGGATGTTAGTGCCGCTTTAGGCATTTCCCCACCCACACGGACCGACCCACAAGGAAGGACCTACACGGACCGACCCACACGGACCGACCCACACTGAAGGACCCACACGGAAGGACCCACACGGACCGACCCACACTGAAGGACCCACATGGACCGACCCAGACCCACACGGAAGGACCCACATCGACCGACCCACACGGACCGACCCACACTGAAGGACCCTCACGGAAGGACCCACACGGACCGACCCACACTGAAGGACCCACATGGACCGTCCCACACGGACCGACCCACTCGGAAGGACCCACATGGACCGACCCACACGGACCGACCCACACGGAAGGACCCACACGGACTGATCCACAAATACCCACCAAAACAGAAATACCCGGGTAAAGAGCAACAACACCTCCACATCTTCCCACCCCCATTTAGACCTCCCCCTCCCTCCCCCCCCCGGGCCAACGATTCCCATTCAACCCAAAAAGTCAGGAGTAAACCACTAGTTTACTTTTGGGCTCCAGGAAAATCTACGTCATAATGACGCGCTAGAAATCCCCAGAATTAGGCCCAGGTACATTTTACGATTTTTGCTCTGGGAAAAGTGCAGGTGTGTTTCTGGTACGTTTGTTTGGTTGTAGAAAAGCTTTATGCCAAGGTAAATGTTTGCGTTTGTATGGAATTTATGATTGTTTGTTTCTTAAAGTGTGTCCTAATAATTGTTTAATAATAAAAAAATCATCGTTCTTATCACAAACCAAAAAATAACAGTAATAAGCACTTTTAATTTTTTTAAAACTTATTACAAAGAAATTTTACGATGGAACACATAACCGAAACATGGGCACAAAGTGTAAAGGTGCGTTAATAAATAGATCATTCTGGGTGCATTCAGCGGTGGACCTGACTACTACAGAGGATGGGAGTCAGTGCAAGCATGAGAACCGCTGTACACTTGACGATACCACTCTTATCCAATACTGGTCGGGGTTTCAAGAGCCCTCACCTACACTGAAATACTTTGGGCCTCAAGTTTGAAGTAATCGGGCTCAGTAAATAAAAACAGCCAAATGAAATCTGGTTATTCACCGGGACGACTGGTCATGCCCCCCCTCTCAGCCCCCGAGCCCCCCCTCTCAGCCCCAGAGCCCCCCCCTCTCAGCCCCCAAGCCCCCCCCCATCTCAGCCATTCAGGAAAAAAACGGTTATCTCATAATGACGAGATACTCTTCCTTACTTCGGCCCTTCCATACAATGTGTGGGGTTGTAGGTGACATTGTCACAGATCACGTCTAATGTGTGGGTTGTAGGTGACATTGTCACAGATCACGTCTAATGTGTGGGGAGTGACATTGTCACAGATCACGTCTAATGTGTGGGTTGTAGGTGACATTGTCACAGATCACGTCTAATGTGTGGGTTGTAGGTGACATTGTCACAGATCACGTCTAATGTGTGGGTTGTAGGTGACATTGTCACAGATCACGTCTAATGTGTGGGTTGTAGGTGACATTGTCACAGATCACGTCTAATGTGTGGGTTGTAGGTGACATTGTCACATATCACGTCTAATGTGGGGTTGTAGGTGACATTGTCACAGATCACGTCTAATGTGTGGGTTGTAGGTGACATTGTCACAGATCACGTCTAATGTGTGGGTTGTAGGTGACATTGTCACAGATCACGTCTAATGTGTGGGTTGTAGGTGACATTGTCACAGATCACGTCTAATGTGTGGGTTGTAGGTGACATTGTCACAGATCACGTCTAATGTGTGGGTTGTAGGTGACATTGTCACAGATCACGTCTAATGTGTGGGTTGTAGGTGACATTGTCACAGATCACGTCTAATGTGTGGGTTGTAGGTGACATTGTCACAGATCACGTCTAATGTGTGGGTTGTAGGTGACATTGTCACAGATCACGTCTAATGTGTGGGTTGTAGGTGACATTGTCACAGATCACGTCTAATGTGTGGGTTGTAGGTGACATTGTCACAGATCACGTCTAATGTGTGGGTTGTAGGTGACATTGTCACAGATCACGTCTAATGTGTGGGTTGTAGGTGACATTGTCACAGATCACGTCTAATGTGTGGGTTGTAGGTGACATTGTCACAGATCACGTCTAATGTGTGGGTTGTAGGTGACATTGTCACAGATCACGTCTAATGTGTGGGTTGTAGGTGACATTGTCACAGATCACGTCTAATGTGCGGGTTGTAGGTGACATTGTCACAGATCACGTCTAATGTGTCGGTTTTAGTAGGTCGTTTTAATCGATCAACTTAGCCCACAACCGGTGAAATCTGAGGAAACTGGAGACAGGCTCCAAGCAACGAGGCTTAAGTTAAGGGTAGACATAGATTGAGACTCACTGATGGCGCCATTGGTTACCTGGCAAGATGAGCAAGTAGATGAGGAACTGAAGGACAAAGTAGATACAAACTAGATCAGGGTGTAGATTGTTGTTACCCGCCCTCCACCCTTTATAACTACCATCCCTTAAACATAAACTGTGATTGGTCGACCATAGCGAGAGTTAGTCATGTTTAGGGTTGTTAATTGCGTGATGTATGTTGTTTGTTTGTTTGGAAATCCGATTATCGTATATGTAACTCCGATTTTAAACCGATTATCGTTTTATAGCTGACTTCACAGAAATTAGTGGTGTAACGGATTTCGCCAGCGACTCCGTCAAATCCGGAATCCGGCCATATTTTGAAAATCCGGCTTAGGCTCCGGCCAGATTTCACTTCATAAATCCGGCCGAATCAAATTCGATTATCTGTTTGGGAAATTTTTTACCGATTGTCGCTTTCAAATCCGATTATCGTTTAAGAGCCTTAGTCATGTTGGAAAAAATGGAAAAAAAAACTTTTTAAAAGATGAGGCCCAGCTGCGTTTAGGAATGTAGAATCTCGCAAGAAAAAGCCGAAAATAATTTTTTAGTCACAAACTAAGTAGTCACACAGGGGGACTCAGAACTTTTGTGTTAGGTGATCAAATTTTATATCTCACATTAAATCCCACAATCGATCACAATAAATATCAATAGACTGAGAGTTGTGTTTATTAGATTTGGGAAGGAATCGATAAGAGAGATTTTAAAAAGACCTGAAAGAAAATCCCCATCAACACGTTCCATTCACAAAGTATTTTTCTTGAGCCTGCTACAGTCACGTTGTAGAGCTGGTTCTTAAGAATGTAATTAATTCGTCACTGCGTTTAGTTCTTTCTATGGTAATGAGTTAAGCCCGGGCTGTGCCGTCGGGTGGCGCTTGAGCTGAAACGTTAAGCCCGGACTGTGCCGTCGGGTGGCGCTTGAGCTGAAACGTTAAGCCCGGACTGTGCCGTCAGGTGGCGCTTGAGCTGAAAGGTTCGCCAAATAATTCGTTCAATTATTGTTAAAATAATTTAATTGGATTGGTCTATAAGCTTAAGTCGGAAATTGGTCAAAAATGACGGATTGACCCCAGTTAAGTCGGCTGAAACTTTAATCGCTTAATCCTCCCCACAAGCCAAACCTACTGTGAAACTTTCAGCACTCTAGCAAGTCAGAAAACGTGTTTACGAGCGTTTTGAAAAAGTTGACGACATATACAGATACAGTGAGACTTAGATATAACTAACCATACAGTGAGACTTAGATATAACTGACCATACAGTGAGACTTACATAAAACTAACCATACAGTGAGACTTAGATATAACTGACCATACAGTGAGACTTACATAAAACTAACCATACAGTGAGACTTAGATATAACTGACCATACAGTGAGACTACATAAAACTAACCATACAGTGAGACTTAGATATAACTGACCATACAGTGAGACTTACATAAACTAACCATACAGTGAGACTTAGATATAACTGACCATACAGTGAGACTTAGATATAACTGACCATACAGTGAGACTTAGATATAACTGACCATACAGTGAGACTTAGATATAACTGACCATACAGTGAGACTTAGATATAACTGACCATACAGTGAGACTTACATAAAACTGACCATACATTGAGACTTAGATATAACTGACCATACAGTGAGACTTAGATATAACTGACCATACAGTGAGACTTAGATATAACTGACCATACAGTGAGACTTACATAAAACTGACCATACATTGAGACTTAGATATAACTGACCATACAGTGAGACTTAGATATAACTGACCATACAGTGAGACTTAGATATAACTGACCATACAGTGAGACTTAGATATAACTGACCATACAGTGAGACTTAGATATAACTGACCATACAGTGAGACTTAGATATAACTGACCATACAGTGAGACTTAGATATAACTGACCATACAGTGAGACTTACATAAAACTGACCATACAGTGAGACTTACATAAAACTGACCATACAGTGAGACTTAGATATAACTGACCATACAGTGAGACTTAGATATAACTGACCATACAGTGAGACTTAGATATAACTGACCATACAGTGAGACTTACATAAAACTAACCATACAGTGAGACTTAGATATAACTGACCATACAGTGAGACTTAGATATAACTGACCATACAGTGAGACTTAGATATAACTGACCATACAGTGAGACTTAGACATAACTGACCATACAGTGAGACTTAGATATAACTGACCATAAAGTGAGACTTAGATATAACTGACCATACAGTGAGACTTAGATATAACTAACCATACAGTGAGACTTAGATATAACTGACCATACAGTGAGACTTAGATATAACTGACCTTACAGTGAGTCTTACATAAAACTAACCATACAGTGAGACTTAGATATAACTGACCATACAGTGAGACTTAGATATAACTGACCATACAGTGCGACTTAGATATAACTGACCATAAAGTGAGACTTAGATATAACTGACCATACAGTGAGACTTAGATATAACTAACCATACAGTGAGACTTAGATATAACTGACCATACAGTGAGACTTAGATATAACTGACCATAAAGTGAGACTTAGATATAACTGACCATACAGTGAGACTTAGATATAACTAACCATACAGTGAGACTTAGATATAACTGACCATACAGTGAGACTTAGATATAACTGACCTTACAGTGAGACTTACATAAAACTAACCATACAGTGAGACTTAGATATAACTGACCATACAGTGAGACTTAGATATAACTGACCATACAGTGAGACTTAGATATAACTGACCATACAGTGAGAAAGATATAACTGACCATACAGTGAGACTTAGACATAACTGACCATACAGTGAGACTTAGATATAACTGACCATAAAGTGAGACTTAGATATAACTGACCATACAGTGAGACTTAGATATAACTGACCATACAGTGAGACTTACATAAAACTAACCATACAGTGAGACTTAGATATAACTGACCATACAGTGAGACTTAGATATAACTGACCATACAGTGAGACTTAGATATAACTGACCATACAGTGAGACTTAGATATAACTGACCATACAGTGAGACTTAGATATAACTGACCATACAGTGAGACTTACATAAAACTAACCATACAGTGAGACTTAGACATAACTGACCATACAGTGAGACTTAGATATAACTGACCATAAAGTGAGACTTAGATATAACTGACCATACAGTGAGACTTAGATATAACTGACCATACAGTGAGACTTAGATATAACTGACCATACAGTGAGACTTAGATATAACTGACCTTACAGTGAGACTTACATAAAACTAACCATACAGTGAGACTTAGATATAACTGACCATACAGTGAGACTTAGATATAACTGACCATACAGTGCGACTTAGATATAACTGACCATAAAGTGAGACTTAGATATAACTGACCATACAGTGAGATTTAGATATAACTAACCATACAGTGAGACTTAGATATAACTGACCATACAGTGAGACTTACATAAACTAACCATACAGTGAGACTTAGATATAACTGACCATACAGTGAGACTTAGATATAACTAACCATACAGTGAGACTTAGATATAACTGACCATACAGTGAGACTTAGATATAACTGACCTTACAGTGAGACTTACATAAAACTAACCATACAGTGAGACTTAGATATAACTGACCATACAGTGAGACTTAGATATAACTGACCATACAGTGAGACTTAGATATAACTGACCATACAGTGAGAAAGATACAACTGACCATACAGTGAGACTTAGATATAACTGACCATACAGTGAGACTTAGATATAACTGACCATAAAGTGAGACTTAGATATAACTGACCATACAGTGAGACTTAGATATAACTAACCATAAAGTGAGACTTAGATATAACTGACCATACAGTGAGACTTAGATATAACTGACCATACAGTGAGACTTAGATATAACTGACCTTACAGTGAGACTTACATAAAACTAACCATACAGTGAGACTTAGATATAACTGACCATACAGTGAGACTTAGATATAACTGACCATACAGTGAGACTTAGATATAACTGACCATACAGTGAGACTTAGATATAACTGACCATACAGTGAGACTTAGATATAACTGACCATACAGTGAGACTTAGATATAACTGACCATACAGTGAGACTTACATAAAACTGACCATACAGTGAGACCTAGATATAACTGACCATACAGTGAGACTTAGATATAACTGACCATACAGTGAGACTTAGATATAACTGACCATACAGTGAGACTTACATAAAACTGACCATACAGTGAGATTTACATAAAACTGACCATACAGTGAGACTTACATAAAACTGACCATCTTATCTTATCTGTTTACAGACGCTCCTTCTATACAGAAGATTATTGCGTCCTAAGCTTATCTATGGTTTGTGTTTAGTCCTGCATTTTTATTAGAGATTTAAATGTTGATAAAGTGTTGGTTTTCCTGGATTCTTCAGGCAACCCATTCCACGCCCGAATTCCGGACGGGAAGAAGGAAAACTTGTATGTGTTTGTTCTTGCATACGGAATAAGAAAGGTTTTTTTTATCCTTATGTCTATCTGAGGGTTGTATTAAGTTATCTTTGTGTTGTATTTCTAAATTAGAATTAATTGCTTTATGTATGATTACTACTTTGAGACTTACATAAAACTGACCAATCTTGTCTGACGCTCTGTTACTCAACAAAAACTAATAGTTGTGTAATCTTGTATTTATGACACAAATGTCACCGCTAAGAGTCACGCATCTCTTTGTTTACCGATGTCATGATTCATTGATCGGCTAATGGCTTGTTGTCCAAACGACGATAATCATCGATCTCAACCTTTAACCTTACACAAAACATCCTTATCCCCAGCCATATATCTATATCTGTAGTAGCCTACCAATGACTAGCTACAACACACACACCATTAGTGAGAACCTTTCTTTTAGAGCGGCCTTTCCAGACGATAGCGTGAGATCTGTTGTTGTGAATGTAGAACCGAGGACACGACGAGGGCAAGTCAACTCAGCCCCGTGTTGCGTGAACCACTGCACGATCTTAGTTCAGCTCGACCGTCTTTTCGGACAGGGTGCAGCGAGGTGACGGAAGAATTATGTCATTACATTTACAGGAAGGGAGAATGTAGGTTACAGGTTGGGGGGGGGGCCTAGGGTGTTGGGGGTGGGGCGGGGCGAGGGTGTTAGGGGCCTCACTTTGGTGTACAGAGCATGGGCCTTTTGTTTTTAGTCTTATGATACTGTAGCCTAGGAGGACTGTAGCTACGTTTAAAACTGTGATGTGGAGGGGTGAGTAGAGGGAGTGTGGCTGTGTTGTGAGTGTGGGTTTGTGAGCAGTGTGTGTAGATAGTGTCAGTGTGGGTGAATAGATATGTGGGCATGGCAGGGGTGGATGTGTGGGCCTTGCAGTTGTGGATATGTAGGCCTTGCAGTTGTGGATATGTGGGCCTATATGTGACAGAGTGACATACAAGCGAATTATGTCAATAACTATGGAATGGGTTGCCTGAAGAAACTAGGAAAGCCAACACTTTATCAACATTTAAAACTCTAATAAGAATGCAGGACTAAACACAAACCATAGATAAGCGTAGGACGTAATAATCTTCTGTATAGAAGGAGCATCTGAAACAGATTAGATAAGACTATGGGAAGTGTGTTGATTTTGAAGACCGGGAAAAATTAGGAGTAAAAAATCTACCACTGGTCACTGTAGACCTGGTCGGCCATCCAATGATATCTACTACTGGTCACTGTAAACCTGGTCGGCCATCCAAGGATATCTACTACTGGTCACCGTAAACCTGGTCGGTCATCCAATGATATCTACTACTGGTCACTGTAAACCTGGTCGGCCATCCAAGGATATCTACTACTGGTCACCGTAAACCTGGTCGGTCATCCAATGATATCTACTACTGGTCACCGTAAACCTGGTCGGTCATCCAATGATATCTACTACTGGTCACTGTAAACCTGGTCAGTCATCCAATGATATCTACTACTGGTCACTGTAAACCTGGTCGGTCATCCAAGGAAATCTGCTACTGGTCACCGTAAACCTGGTCAGTCATCCAATGATATCTACCAGTGGTCACTGTAAACCTGGTCGGCCATCCAATGATATCTACTACTGGTCACTGTAAAGATAGGAATTAAGATATTTCTTAACTGTCCAGCTTTTTATTTTCTGCCAGCCTGCCAGATAGCACCAAATCAATTATTCAATGTAACGAGAAAACTGCATTATATGACATTGTTTAACATGTGCTATGTGCAGGGGAGCACTTGGTCGTCATAACACGGACAAATGTGGGTCACTAGGGCTACTGATATTAGGGCAACTTTTAAATATAACAAAACTTATGGCAGCACTTGATTCTTGACCCATCGATTGAAGTTAGTCAAGTTACACCCAGCCACAGTCGGTGACCATTGGTCAGGTGATAGATGTTTTCCAGATACCAATAATTGAGATGGCCACACAGTTCCAGCACATGTTAGACTTGCCTCTCCCTGGGACCAGCCCATGCCAGGCACAGAACACAGGAGCCGCTCGTTCCTGCCTAGGACAGTCAGTGACTGGAACAAGCTACCATTGGAATAGTTGAAGTTGACACTTTGCTATTTCCTGTTGTCCTAAAAATTCGGTTCCAATTATCCGAGTTTAGCGACGCTATCGACTAGCGAATTGTCCTCTCTACAGAAACATTGTAAACCCAAACATGCAGAGAAGCCAGACTCACATCATTTAAACATTGATGATTAATAAATGAAGATTTCTTTGGTTTCACTTTAACTTTAGACAGGCTCTTATGTTGTTCTCATGATTCTCGTGGACTAGTTTTGTACAACCTCATGGTGATTTCTGGGCCACATACCACACCCCATCACCGCCCTCTTCCACCATCACATACCACACCCCCATCACCGCTCTCTTCCACCATCACATACCACACCCCATCACATACCACACCCCATCACCGCCCTCTTCCACCATCACATACCACACCCCCATCACCGTTCTCTTCCACCATCACATACCACACCCCATCACCGCCCTCTTCCACCATCACATACACCACCCCATCACATACCACACCCCATCACCGCCCTCTTCCACCATCACATACCACACCCCCATCACCGCCCTCTTCCACCATCACATACCACACCTCATCACCACCCTCTTCCACCATCACATACCACACCCCATCACATACCACACCCCATCACCACCCTCTTCCACCATCACATCCAGCACCCCATCACATACCACACCCATCACCACCCTCTTCCACCATCACATACCACACCCCATCACCGCCCTCTTCCACCATCACATCCAGCACCCCATCACCGCCCTCTTCCACCATCACATACCACACCCAATCACCACCCTCTTCCACCATCACATACCACACCCCATCATCGCCCTCTTCCACCATCATATACCACTCCCCATCACCGCCCTCTTTCACCATCACATACCACAGCCCATCACCGCCCTCTTCCACCATCACATACCACACCCCATCACCACCCTCTTCCACCATCACATACCACACCCCATCACTGCCCTCTTCCACCATCACATACCACACCCCATCACCGCCCTCTTCCACCATCACATACCACACCCGCATCACCGCCCTCTTCCACCATCACATACCACACCCCATCACCACCCTCTTCCACCGTCACATACAACACCCCATCACCGCCCTCTTCCACCATCACATACCACACCCCATCACATACCACACCCCATCACCGCCCTCTTCCACCATCACATACAGCACCCCATCACCACCCTCTTCCACCATCACATACCACACCCCATCACCGCCCTCTTCCACCATCACATACCACACCCCATCACCGCCCTCTTCCACCATCACATACCACACCCCATCACATACCACACCCCATCACCACCCTCTTCCACCATCACATACCACACCCCATCACCGCCTTCTTCCACCATCACATACCCCACCCCATCCCCACCCTCTTCCACCATCACATACCACACCCCATCACATACCACACCCATCACCGCCCTCTTCCACCATCACATACCACACCCCATCACATACCACACCCCATCACCGCCCTCTTCCACCATCACATACCACACCCCATCACATACCACACCCCATCACCACCCTCTTCCACCATCACATACCACACCCCATCACCACCCGCTTCCAACATCACATACCAGCATCAATCAATCACCACAAAATGCCAACTCTCACCGCCACACAGGAATTTTACCTGAGGTCGGAAAAAATTTGTTTCCATCAAAAGTCAACAAAAAGGTGGCACACACCAGCCCACACCTACCCCACCCTATCTGACATCACCTTCCCCCGCCATCCCACCTGGCAGTGCTACCCCCCCCCCACCCCAGGTCGTGTGGAGCCAGACCAGGATGTCAGCCGGGACTAATGCATTGATCTCAGCAGCTCCGCCCTCCCCCCTAGCATTGAGACAGGACAAGTGAGCACCTAAACACAAGTCAGAATTCCCAGTTAATTACTAACGAGACGTCCCAGCGAGTGCTTAGTCTCCATACAACCAAGTTATGCATAGTAGCAGACCTGAGTTGGTGGTCGTTAGGGCAATGAGGGATGGGGAGGAAGATCTTGGTGAAGCTAATTATTATTTTCAGGGTGAAGGACGGATCAACAATGGAGTGAATACGTCACATCAAACAATTAGTTAAGGTCAAGGACGTCTCATAAATTTGTCTCAGTTTTTTTCTCGGTTTTGTCAAGTCTGAATTTGCATTACTAATTGGTTAGGGCTGTTACAATTACACTTACACCAGTCTCACTATTTACAATTACACTAACACCAGTCTCACTTGTTACACTTACACCAGTCTCACTTGTTACACTTACACCAGTCTCACTTGTTACATTACACTTACACCAGTCTCACTTGTTACACTTACACCAGTCTCACTTGTTACACTTACACCAGTCTCACTTGTTACACTAACACCAGTCTCACTTGTTACACTTACACCAGTCTCACTTGTTACACTTACACTTACACCAGTCTCACTTGTTACACATTACACTTACACCAGTCTCACTTGTTACACTTAACACCAGTCTCACTTGTTACAATTACACTTACACCAGTCTCACTTGTTACAATTACACTTACACCAGTCTCACTTGTTACAATTACACTAACCAGTCTCACTTGTTACACTAACACCAGTCTCACTTGTTACAATTACACTTACACCAGTCTCACTTGTTACACTAACACCAGTCTCACTTGTTACAATTACACTAACACCAGTCTCACTTGTTACAATTACACTTACACCAGTCTCACTTGTTACAATTACACTCACTTTTACACACCAGTCTCACTTGTTACAATTACACTAACACCAGTCTCACTTGTTACAATTACACTTACACCAGTCTCACTTGTTACACTAACACCAGTCTCACTTGTTACACTTACACCAGTCTCACTTGTTACACTACACCAGTCTCACTTGTTACACTTAACACCAGTCTCACTTGTTACATTACACTTACACCAGTCTCACTTGTTACACTTACACCAGTCTCACTGTTACACTACACCAGTCTCACTTGTTACACTTACACCAGTCTCACTTGTTACACTTACACCAGTCTCACTTGTTACATTACACTTACACCAGTCTCACTTGTTACATTACACTTACACCAGTCTCACTTGTATACAATACTAATAAAAACCAACAGTCCCCTCATAACACTTCACTTTTACAACTAACAGACACAAAAACCCAGTCGCACTATGTTACAACTTTACATCTTACACCCAAACTCAGTCTCTCTCACACTTTGTTTTACAATTTAACGACTTATAACAAAATCAATATACCAATTAATATAAAACACACCAAACACAAGTCTCTCACTTGTTACAACTTACAAACAACTAGCTCTAAAATAAACAAAACAAAACAACACAAAACAAAACAAACATAACAAAAACAAAAAAAACACACATACCACAAAAAAAACACAAAAACAAAAAAACAAAACAAAACACACATAAACACACACACACAATACAACTATACACAAAAACAAAAAATACACCACACATAAAAAACAAAAAACAAACAAAACAAAAAAACACAAAACAAAAATACACAAAACACCAAAACAAACAACAAACACACAACAAAACAAAAAACATCAAAAAAAACACAAAAACACACACAACACACAAACAAAACACAACAAACAAAAACAAAACACAAACACACACAACAAAAACACACAACACACACAAACCACACAACAAAACAAACAACCACAAACACACAAAAACAAAACACACAACACACCACACACAAACACAAAAACACACAAAACAAACCAAAACAACACACAACAACACAAAACACAAACAAACACACCAAAACAACAAAACACACACACAAAAACACACAACCACAACACAAACCCAACAAACCACCAAAACACCAAACACCACACCAAACACAAAACCACACAACCAACACCCCAACAACCCACCCACACCCCAAAAAACCAACCCACACACACCAACCACCACACCCCACACACCCAAACACACCCACACACACAACCAACAAAACCCCACACACAAAACCAACACCCACACCACCCCACAACACCACACCCCCCACCCACCACCCACACAAACACACATCAACCAATTCCACCCACACTTACAGCAAAATCCCCAACCCCATATTCCTTATCATTCCAAATTACCAATACCCCCCTACCCACCCCCCCCCCCCCCCCCCCCCCAACCCCCCCCCCCCCCCATACCAACAACCCCCATCCCCCCCAACAGTCCCCCCAACCCCGCCACCCCCAAACCCCCCACCTACCCCATCCTCACCATCCCCCCCCCCCCCACCCCCACCCACAACCCTCCCCCAAACAAAAACTCCGACAACTCACCCCCACCCCCCTCCTCCACCCATAACACTACACCCCCAACCCCCATCCACCCCCCCCCCCCCCCCCCCAACCCACCCAAACCACCCCACCCCACAAACCCCAACATAACCCCCCCCCCCAACCCACCCCCCCTCCCCCCAACCCCTCCCCACCCACCCCCCCCACCCCCCCCCCCCACCCCCCCCCCCCAACCCCCCACCCCCCCGACGCGCGGGCGGCGCCGGGGGGGCCAAACACAGGTAGCCGGTGGGTGGAAGAACGTCGGGGGGGAGGAGCGCAGTGGACGCGATGGGGGGGGTGGGTGTGGGGGGTGTGGGCCGTCGGCGGGTGCGGGGCTGCGGGCTGCGGGGTGCTCCTCATTGTGAAACAAATACAAACATAAGCAAACAAAATACCACGTACAAACTATACAAAACACATAAACACAAACTTAAACCAACTACACATTATTTTGTTCAAACCTAAATACAAATACTGTCCAACGGAGTCCTCATTTCATCCTCATCTCAGTCTAGTTCCCTGCACGGACTTGATGTTAACTCAGAGGAGGATAAGTCCAATAATTCCACACCCATCACATAACAAACCAAACACCCACCCTCCAACCGTGCCAGATCACTCCACAGGACTCAAGACCCCAGTTGGCCCGTCGCGCTCCACCCCTTAACCGGGTTGTAGCGTCACCCCTCTGGCGGGGGACTAACACCGTGGGGGGTTTCGTGTGTCGGCGGCGGCAGAGATTCCTGCTGATGGGATACGTGAGGCCCCCCTGGTTACCAAACCCAAATACAAAGACACCAACCATAAAACACCCCACCAACCCAAAACACAAATTAACACCACCAATCCACCCACCACGTATCCTCAACCCCCCCACAACATATCCAACCCCCAACACCACCACTCCCCCCCCCCCCCCCCCACCCCAAACCCCTACCCCCGCCCCAACCAAACACCACACCCCGTTCCCCAACATACCAACACACCACCCCACCCCAACACCCACCACCACACCTTCCCCACCCACCAACCAACTTGTATACCAACACACACCCTTACGCGTTACATAACACCACCCACCCAACAACACCACCAAACCCCACACAACCCCCAAACACACACACAAACCACCCACCCACACAAACAACCAAACCCACCCACACACACTAACACACACACCACATATACCTCCAAACACCAACAAATCACTAACCACCACACAAACACTCCATCACCAACCAACCCCAAACCCCAAAACAAACCAACCCCACATACACACCAACACACCACACACAAAACAATCACCACCACCAACACACAAAAACAACCAAACCCACCCCCAATACAACACAACCAACACCCCACTCCACTACACAACTTACTCAGCAATACACCTACAACCACCGCACTCACACCCACAAACCACCACCCAACAACACAAATCCATACCAACCCCCACACACTCAAACTAACATTCCCATCTCCTCTCAGCCCGTCTCCCAAGCCCCACACCCCTTGAGTTACCTTGATATAAACCCAAGAACCAAACCAATACACGACTAAAAAAACAACAAACAAAAACAACACAACTAATACAACCCCATTAAAATAACAACCAGCAATATACACACAAACAACATACCATCATACAATCCTTAACCCACAACAACAACAACACAACCCACCACCACGATCACCTCATCCAAATCTACCCCCCTCCTCCTACACGAAACATACACAACAAACACAAAAACAAACAAACAACAAACAAAAAAAAACACACAACACAAAAAAAAACAAATAAAAAACAAAAAAAAACAAAAAAAAAAATTATAACAAAACAAAAATAAAAAATAACCAAACAACCAATAAATAATCAAAAAAACACATACAAAACCAAACAAAAAAAAAACAACCTCCACAAACCAAACCAAAAAACCAACAAAAAAAAAAAAAAAAGTCAAAAAAAAAACAAAAAAAAACAAAACAAAAAAACAAAACACAAAACAAAAAAAAACAAAACAACAAACAAAACACAAAAAAACAACAAAAAAACAAAACACAAACAAAAAACAAAACAAAAAAAAACAAAACAAAAAAAAACACAAAAAAAAACAAAAAAAACAAAAAAAAACACAAAAAAACAAAAAACAAAAAAAAACACAACAAAAAAAAACAAAACCCAAACCAAACACACAAACATAAAAAAAAACAAACAACCCAAAGAACACAACACCCCCCCAAAACAAACCAAAACACACAAAACCAAATAAAACAAAGAGTAACAAACAACCAAACAAAAACCCAAAAACAAAAAACAAACACAAACCCCAACAAAACACAAACACAACCAACACTAACAATACAAAAAAAACTCAACAAAAAATCAAAAAACAAACAAATCAACACACCAAAAAAATAAAAAAAAAAAAAAAACAAAAAAAAAAAAAAACAACCACCCCACCAAAAACAACCCAAAAAACCACAAAACACAAAACAAAAAACAAACACTTTTACAACTTACAATACACAACAAAACACAAAACCACACACCTTTATAACAACACACCACACACCAAACAAAACAATCAAAAAAAACTTTACACACAATTACAACAAAAAACTAGTTAATACAAACCGCTTCCACACCAAAATTAATACACCACACTATTTCACAACAAACAGAAGTAAAAAAAACACTACCCTTACATTTACCACCAAACTTTTATATCCACAACCTTATTTTTAAATGGCTCTTAACTTTAAACCAACTTTTCCCATTATTAACAACCCAAACACCACACCCAAAAGACCTTCTTTCTATTTATTTGGATAGTATTATACACCAACTTATATTTAAATACATTAAAAAAACACTCCGTCCACCCGCTCACCTCACTCTCCAAGTTACAAAAAAAACAAAAACTAAAAAATTTACAAAACACGCTACACAAAAACCCTAGAACACAAAAACAACAACAAAGAACAAAAAACAACAAACAAGCGTAAAGTTACCAAACCAGTCTCATACCTCCACATCCCCCAATCTCCACCTCACCACTTGTTACAAAACTTACTTTTACATTAAACAAAATCTCAAACTTACACATACACCACAAAATTCAAACCAAGAAAAAAACCAAACTTACCACTAACAAAACAAACCAAGTCACGGTTTCGCTCCCCCTCCTCACATTGTACACAAACCACAATACTAAACAAACAAAAACAAAAACAAAAACACACAAAACCAAAAAAACAAATACAAACAAAAAACAACAAAACCCACAACAAAACTCAAAACAAAAAAAAACACTACAAAAAACAACAACAAAAAAACCAAAAACACCAAAAACAAAACAAAAAACAAAAAAAAACAAAACAAAACAAACAAAAAAAAACACAAAACAAAAAAAAACAAAACAAAAAAAAACACAAAAAAAAACAAAACAAAACAAAACAAAAAAAAACAAAAAAAAACAAAACAAAACAAAAAACAAAAAAAAACAAAAAAACAAAAAAAAACACAAAACACAACAAAAAAAAAAACAAAAAAAAACAAAACACAAAAAAAAACAAAAAAAAACAAAACAAAACAAAACAAAAAAAAACAAAACAAAACAAAAAAAAACACAAACAAAAAAACAAAACAAAAAAAACAACAAACAAAAAAACAAACAAAAAAAAACACAAACAAAACAACAAAAACCCAAAAACAACACACAACTCAACCAAAACACACAAAAAACAAACAACAAAAACAAAACAACAAAAACTACAACAAAACAACACACACCAAAAACATAAAATACACAAAAACAAAAACAAAAACAACAAAAACAAAAAACACAAACAACTAAAAACCAACACACTAACAACCACCAAAACACAAAAAAAACAAAAAAAACATATACACACACACACACCAAAAACAAAAAACACCACACAACACAAAATACACACAAACAAAAAAACACCACCACACCAATACAAGAACAGAAAACATAAAAAAACAAACAAAACACCAACACAAAAAACTACAAACTACAAAAACAAAAACAAATTACAAAAAAAACCAAAAAAAACACCACACACACACATACCACACAAATACAAAAAACCAAAAACAAAAAACAAAAACACAAAACATACATAAAACAACACATCACAAAACAAAAACAAACACAACAAAAACCACAAAAAACAACAAACAACAAAATTCAAACAAAAATAAAAAATAAAACAAAAACAACAAAACACACACAAAAAAACATAAAACAACCACACAAAACAAAACAAACACTACAAAACACAAATAACATCAAACAACACAAAAAAACCACCACAAACACAAAACAACAAACAAATAAACCAAAAACACATACAAACAACAAAAAACATACAACAAAAAACACAAAAATACACTACAAAAATACACAAAAACAAACCAACAAAACTAAAAAACAAAAACACACCGAACAAAAACAAAACACACACAATTAAAACAAACCCAATATAAACAAAAACACAAAACAACAACAAACAACAAACAACACAAAAAACAAAAAAAACAAAAAAACAAAAACACATAAAACACATACAAAAAACAACAACAAAACAACAAAAATCCAAACACAACTTTTAACCAACCATTACAGTAACCAAAACAATTTACAACAACATATTTTATTAAAAACATAACCAAAAAAAAACAAAATTAACACACAAAAAACTTAAACAAATTACAACCCCCAAGTTCTCTCACAACGTAGTAAAATTAAACAAACTCAAAATCAAAAAAAAAATTACAAATACCACTCAAAAAAACGTCACAAAATTTCTCACAAAAAGGCGAAGAACAAACAAAAATATAACAACTCCACAAAAACTAACTCACCAAAACTCAAATTCAAAACCACTCGCATCATGCTCAGTCCGCTCACAACACAGCAAAAGAAAACTTCACCCATCAGCCCCCATCTACAAAAAAACAATACACGTTCAACACTCAATTCACTCACAAAGTCCTACAACAAAATTATGAATAAAATAACACTCAACAAAATACAAACAACCAACACCACACTCCCTCAAACCAAATAATTCCAAGGCCCATACAACACACACAACAGAACAAACTACAAAAACTCTCTCCGTAACAATAAGTAACAAAAACATCGTCACTTGAGTGCAAAACAAAAAGACTCACCAACAAATCACCAACAACGCACACCAAACACTATCCAAAATAAAACTCCACCACAATTACACTCACAGAAAAAAAAAACAAACAAAATTACACTACACTACAAAAAGATTATACCACACACTCAAAAAACAAACAACTCACCAATTAAATACCAAAATACCATAATATTACATACCACTGCACAAATTATTACACTCGGAACCTAACACACTACAACACCACAATCACACGAAATACATCATACGCATTACTCCCCAACCAAAAACAGAAAAAACAAACAACACCAGACACTCCTCAGCCCCAAACCAACACCTCTTACCGAAACTTCTAGACTACAACTCTCCCCACATGTCGCATCCTCACACAATAACCTCCCGACAACTCCAGAAATACTCGTTCCTCAATCACAACAACACAGTCACCACTCTAACAAAACGATATTATAAACTCCCAACTCCAACAACAACCCACACATCAACACATACAACTCACACACTAGGCCTCAACAAAGAGACCAATACTCCCAATCTCTCTCTACATACAACAACTCACCAATCAAACCCACAAACTCAAAACCAACTCAACCTCTACTCAAAACCCACCCACAACACTCAAAAAACACACACTTTACTCACCCAAACCCCCTCCACACGCCAACCACACTCACTCACGAAAAACAAACAATCATCGACATTAACACCACAACTTCAATCATACATAAACACCAAAAATTTACACCGTCAACAAAACATCAACACACTCTCACTGTTAAAATACCACTCTATAACTCACATGCAAATTAAACACAACGCAAAACAAGTAAAAATTAACTTTACCAAGAACAAACAACAAAATACAGACAAACCGCAAAACCTCCACCCATCACTCACAAACCACTACCTGTCCAAAGTCATAGATTCCAACACTCCGCCCGACTCACCCAACACTACGAAATTTACACACTCAACATCAAACCCACCAATTGCCAAAATTCACGCATGGAAAACTCCAAAAAACTGACTCCTCAACGCCAGTCCCAACCACGCTGAACATTTAGAAACAACACACACTCACAACAAAAAAACTCTCAACCCACAGATCTGCTAAACACACAGCACACCGCACACATCACCACAACAAATTAAAATTATCACTCCACCCACAACTCCAGAAAACCCAAACACAATTTATAATTAACACACGAAAATTATCAACAGACTACAACAAACATCACTTCAACCACCAAAACCAAAAACACATTCTGAAAACTCCGTCCATCCCCCATTCAGTAACAAAAAACACTCAAACTCAGCTGACCTATTAGCACGGAACGCTCATATAACACAAAAAACTCTCAAACCTCAAACGAAACTCCACACACACTCCAACTCATACCACTTACTCAAAAACACAACATCGGTTGGGCCTCACCAAATCCAACTCATCCCAAAATTCCCTCCAAATAAACATAAAAATTCTACTTTACAAAATAACCACTCCCAATATAAATAATTGTTTTATACAAACCATTACTCAACACTCATCCAAACAACCTCCGTTTCACTCACTCAATCAACGACTTCCTACCAAAAAAAAAAAACTCCATTTCACTCATCACACAATTCCAAAACAAATTTACAATCTCAAACCACATCGACCGGATCAACCAAAACAACTCGTATTCATCAAGACACTCCCCATCAAGACAACCACAAACTCTCCGTCTACTACTTACAAACAAACTGCAGTAACACACTCCCATTCCCGCACAAACAATACAACTACTATCATAACAACAACAATCTAAAACACAATCACCATGTCAACTCAAAAGTTACACTCTACAACTCCCACCAACCCATACATACCACTAATTCCCAAAAAACAAATTTACCCACAAAAACACTATCATCACTCCCAATACAATAAACTATCAAACAATAACACACTCCAAAACAAATCAAATAGAAGCACACATCAATTACAAACCTCAAACACCCATAATCACACACCCCACGTAAACGCAAACAACTCACGCACATCCAAATTCAAAACACAAACACTCAACAACACATCTCACCCGCTCCAAAAACTCAACCCTCCACCTCCCACAAACCACAAAACAACTGTCACACACCACCAAATGAACAAAACCACTATTTTAACCAAACAAAACTCACACAAATTCACACTT